>JASAOA010001736.1:45186-58525 GCA_030849815.1 Vickermania spadyakhi
CGAATCCGCTGTTCGAATTGGAGTCGTCGTCGCGCAAACATTTCAATCCACTTCCGTTGTAAAAAAAAGAAAAGAAGATCAACACGAAGAAAAGCTCCAACAACAGCAACAACAACAACAACAAACAGCTCTCACGAAACAATAATAATTCTTTTTCGTGTTTTTTTGTCAAAAAAAGGCACCCCTTAACACACACACACAACTCGCCCCGCTCACTTTTCCGATGTCTTCGGTGCTACGCCATCGCGCCACCGCTTCGGCTTCGGCAACGCTGACGTTACTCGGCTTGAGCCCCTCTCGTGGTCGAACCCCCACCACCACCTCCCCCTTCACTGGCGGTGGCTGCGGTGGCGATCGCCACGATACGCCGGACGGGCGTGGAAGAGACGCCCTCAACCCCTTCGAGTGGTACTACTCCTCTTCTTCTACTTCTTCTTTAGTGGGGACTCCACTGCGGTGCCGGAGAGCGGATTCCCCTCCGCACGCCACGGAAAGGAATTCCGCACCCTTCGCAACGATCGCGAGAAGGACCCCACAGAGCTACACCGGGTTGCCATGGAAGCACCACCAGAGCGAGAAGGACGACGTGTGCGGCGACGACGACCGCGTGGCGTGCGATGCGGCGATACGCTCGTTACCGCGCCCTTCTCCGCGCCACGACGGCACTGCTGCCACCACCACAGCGGTGGAGGAGGATGAACCGACCACCACCACCACCACCACCACTCCCCCTGTTGCTGTTGCCGCCAGCGTGCCTCGTCCTCTGCTACAGCGGCGCTGTTCTTCCGTCTCCTCTGGGCTACAAGGGACGGCGTGCGCTTCGACACTGCACTCCCCTTCCCCCTCCACCCGCCGCCTTCTCTATCCGTCTGTGGTTCACCTCTCCTCGACCGCTTTGGCCCTCGGCCGACGTCACTACGGTGCCTACTCAACGCCACCTCCCCTCGAACGGGTCGGCGCGCTGTGGACGCTTCACGCGGCGCTGCCTCACGGGCCCCCCAACGCGCCGAACCCGGGCCTCCCTCGCACTGACGTGACGCGCTGGTTCCACGATCGCTATCCCACGCTCTTCTCCGCCTCGCACGCCTCCCTCTTTGACTGGGCGGCCTTTGAAAGCGCCATCGCGGCGCACCCCGCCCTGTTTGAATGGGGCCCCGACAGCGCACTACGCCGCCGCTATGGGGATTCCACCGCTGTTTCCCATCGACCAACGGACAGGAAGCCCATCATCCCCGAGAAGGCCGATAATGATCGCGTAGCTGCTGAGCAGGCTGAAGCTGAGCGCGTAGCTGCTGAGCAGGCTGAGGCTGAGCGCGTTGCTGCTGAGCAGGCTGAGGCTGAGCGCGTAGGTGCTGAGCAGGCTGAGGCTGAGCGCGTTGCAATCCAGAAGGCTGAAGCTGAGCGCGTAGCTGCTGAGAAGGCTGAAGCTGAGCGCGTAGCTGCTGAGCAGGCTGAGGCTGAGCGCGTAGCTGCTGAGCAGGCTGAAGCTGAGCGCGCTGCAATCCAGAAGGCTGAAGCTGAGCGCGTAGCTATCGAGAAGGCCGAGGCGGAGCGCGTTGCTGCTGAGAAGGCTGAAGCTGAGCGCGTAGCTGCTGAGCAGGCTGAAGCTGATCGCGCTGCAATCCAGAAGGCTGAAGCTGAGCGCGTAGCTATCGAGAAGGCCGAGGCGGAGCGCGTTGCTGCTGAGAAGGCTGAAGCTGAGCGCGTAGCTGCTGAGCAGGCTGAAGCTGATCGCGCTGCAATCCAGAAGGCTGAAGCTGAGCGCGTAGCTATCGAGAAGGCCGAGGCGGAGCGCGTTGCTGCTGAGAAGGCTGAAGCTGAGCGCGTAGCTGCTGAGCAGGCTGAAGCTGATCGCGCTGCAATCCAGAAGGCTGAAGCTGAGCGCGTAGCTATCGAGAAGGCCGAGGCGGAGCGCGTTGCTGCTGAGAAGGCTGAAGCTGAGCGCGTAGCTGCTGAGCAGGCTGAAGCTGATCGCGCTGCAATCCAGAAGGCTGAAGCTGAGCGCGTAGCTATCGAGAAGGCCGAGGCGGAGCGCGTTGCTGCTGAGAAGGCTGAAGCTGAGCGCGTAGCTGCTGAGCAGGCTGAAGCTGATCGCGCTGCAATCCAGAAGGCTGAAGCTGAGCGCGTAGCTATCGAGAAGGCCGAGGCGGAGCGCGTTGCTGCTGAGAAGGCTGAAGCTGAGCGCGTAGCTGCTGAGCAGGCTGAAGCTGATCGCGCTGCAATCCAGAAGGCTGAAGCTGAGCGCGTAGCTATCGAGCAGGCCGAGGCGGAGCGCGTTGCTGCTGAGAATGCCGAGGCTGGGCGCGTTGCTATTGAGAAGGCCGAGGCGGAGCGCGTAGCTGCTGAGCAGGCTGAGGCGGAGCGCGTAGCTGCTGAGAATGCCGAGGCGGAGCGCGTTGCTATTGTGAAGGCTGAAGCTGAACGATTGGGAGAAACTGAAGTGTCGTCTACATTGAATTTGGCCGCTGGCCATGAGAAAAGGAGTACGGGTGATGCCGTTGGTGCGGAGAGTTGCATCGAAGGGGTCGAGCGTTCGGAGGGAGCTGTGGGTAGTGCTGTCGCTGCTCCAGAAGATCCAGAGAGGTGCCACGACCGAGAAGATGATGGAGAAGTGCCAACCAGCCATGCGACAAAGAAGGGGAGGTCGTTCAGCGAGACGCCGGTGGCCGAGGAAGAGAATACGGCGATCGCTCCCTCCAGCGGTGACGAGGACAACCACACCACGCAAGCGGTGGAGGCGGTCCTAAGGCGAACCCTTCGACGTGCCCTTCGCGCGACGGCCGGCCCCTCCTCGGCGCAGCGCGGTGCAGGGACGCCGGACAGTGCGGCCCCGTGGATACCGGTGGAACACGTGCTGCTCGACCCAGCAGCGATCGAGGCGATTGAGGCAGACGCCGCCTCGGAAGCCGCGGAACACGGCGAATTACCCGATGCGTCGGTGTCGAGGCTTCTCTGGCGCCGGAGCAGCGCGTCGTCCCCGAGCCGTCGCGTGTGGGAGGCGCTCCAGCAGCTGGCCGCGGAGAAGACCCCCGCGCGCGACGAGGCGAACCACCCGCCCCTCTCGCTGGTGATGGATTTTCAGCTGCAGCCGCGACGACCGCTCCGCCGCGCGACGGTGCTGGTGGATGGCGATGCGTTGAGCGCGGAGGCGATCGATGCGATGTGCAGTGCGCTGCAGCTCGACAAGGAGGGCGGGCAGTGCCGCCTGGTGATTGTTCGCCAACCCGGCAGCCCGCCGTGCGCGGAGGTGGACACCGTCGCGCCGTCGCACGTTTTCGTCCCCACACCCGCGTTGGTGGAGCGAAAAGCGCACGAGTGGTTCACCCTACCGACAACAACAACGGGGGCGGTGGTGGTTTTAGAAGATGTCATTTACATGTGTGCGGCGTCGCAGTGGAATCTGTACCGGCAGGAGATTGTGTGCCGCCACGACGTCCCTGACGCCGATGTGTACCTCTGCTGTCCCTCACGGGTGGAGTTGGTGTCCCCGAAACAGTGGAAACCGGCCTTTTGAACCAAACGAAGCAGCAATGGTGATGATCGAGAAGGAGGGAAAACAACAACAACAACAACAACAACAACAAAAATGAATGAAAAGAAAAAGATTTTTTTTTTTTTAAAAAGGCTGGGAGCCTTTTAGAAGTAAGACTTTATCCCCCTTTGGATGCCTTTATTGGTTTATTTTCTAACCCGCTCACTCACTCCGCAGAACGCGAGAAACGAAGAAACAAGAGAAAAGATAAAAAAAATAATAAAAAAAAAGAAGGACAAAGCGCTTTGCCAGTTCTAAAAAAATACTGCAGTGAATAAGGAGGAAGAGGTTTGCCGCAGAGGTCTATGGCGTGTGAGTGTGTGAGTGTAAGTGTGAGGGGGGAGGAGAGAAGGTGATCAAAATTTAACGAGGTTCGTTTTACCTCTCTTCGTCAATTCATCTGTTTCTTGTGGAGGACACCCTAATTTATGGTAGTGAAACCACAACAATTGTATCACTCCTGTAGAAACACCATTCTAGGAAACCACCAATAATTAAATCAAACTTTTGAAAAAAAAAACAAACAAACCAACAAACCGATAAAAGAATTATAATAAGCCTTAAAAAAAGGTGTGTTGTGTGGGAGTTGGTAAAAAGGGCGGTGCATGTGTGCTCTCCACGTCTCTCTCTACTGCTCTTTTTTTGATGGTTTTACTTCACAAAAATATATTATTAATAAATAAATAAATAAAGAAGACGAAACACGGAAGCTTTTTTTTTTCTTTGAACATCAGGAACAACAATAGTATATATATATAGATCTTTATTGATACGAAAAGTCCCCCTTGAAGCTCTTAAAAGCGCTAGAAGCACTCCCCCGCGTCAAACGACCAATTTCCTATTTCTGTATTCGTTGAATCTCTTTGAAATCTTGCACATGTCATCCTCCCACGAGTGCGGTGAATCGCTCCCGTCGCACGCGGTGGCGGTGCAGGACTTGCTCCACGCGCACAGCAACGAGAACCTGCTCAAGATCGACACGTATGACAAGTATTCCACGATTACCGTCATCAAGAAGAAGATCCTCAAGGATTTGGGGGTGGTGACGTCGCCATCCACGCCCCACACGGAAACCGAAAGCGGGGCGCCGAGTGTGCAGTACGGTGGGGGAGGAGGGAGTGCCCTGTTTCCTGGGCTGCGACGCATGAGCAAGAACCCACGGAACACGTACATGTTTCTTGCCTTCGACACTCCGGCGCACCGGGCAGCGGCGCTCGCGCAGCTGGAAAGGATCACGTGCAGAGGGCACACGTGGAAGGAGGTGCCTGTGAATGATCGCGACTTGCAGGTGACGCACAAGGGACAACACGCGGCGGAGGCGTCACGACGAAAGCAGCAGCAGCAGCAGCGAGCGGAAGAGAGGGAGGAGGAGGAAGGGGGCGATCGCTGTAGCAGTGCTTCGGCCGTCGAACGTCCCAGTAAGGTGGCGCAGTTTGCGCATCTCAGCAAGGCGGAGCAGTTGGACCGCAAGACGAAGCACTGCTTGACGGTGATGAAGCGTATTCTACCGAGTAACGTGTACGGGTGGGACACGTACGCGAAGCGGTTCGACGGGATACGGGAGAGCCCGGTGTGGGTCGGTTATCGCAATCACGTGCAGCTGAGCTTTGGTTGGACGGAAGCGGGGGAGCCGGGCCTCGGTTTTTGGACCGGCTCCCTGGTGGAAGGCTGTGCCAGCATCCAAAGCGTCGTTCCGTGGGTGGAGGACGAGGAAGCGCCGCTTCCCCCCCCCACCGAGCAGACGGATGCCGGCGAGGCCGACGGCACCACCACTCATCTCGTGACGGTGCACCCTCTCGCGCTCGAAGTGGCTCGATCGTTGATGGCCGTCGTGAGAGAGTTTCATTCTATTCCATCCTCGTTGCAGGGGAGCAGAGGACCGGTGGAGGAGGGGGTGGAGCCCGCGAAGAAGAAGTCCCGTGTCGAGACGGAGGCGGTGGAACAGAGCGCAGAAGAAGAAGAAGAAGGCGTGCGACGCCGAGGATCTCCTCCGAACCCCACCCCCACCACCACCACCGGCGAGGAGACGCGGCTCGACGTGTTTGACAAGCGAACCGGCGAAGGGTTCTGGCGAAAGGCGCAGATTCGGCACAACATTTACGGTGAAGTGATGGTGGACCTCGAGGTGGACCCGCACCGCATTCCGGCGGCGCTCTTTCAGCGCGTCATCCGCGAGCGGCTCGTGGAAGTCGTCTGCGGAGCGGGGCTCGCGCAGCGACTGCGGGCGGCGGCCGTGGCGCACGACGGCACGAATGCCGCCCAGCAACCCGAGCTCGCGGGGCTGCACCCCACGCAGCCGCCGCCCCAGCCGGGCGTGGTGAGCCTGCAGTACCACGCCCACAGCGGGATCCGCTCCCTTCCCCCAGACACCCCTCGCGTCCTGGTGCACGGGGAGTCACCCTGGCTGACCGAGTACGTCGTGACGCACGCCGCCCCCGCCTCTCCGCTGCTGCCGCGTCGCCTGGTGTCGTTTCACTTGGGTCCTACGACGTTTTTTCAAGTGAACACAGGGGGCTTACAGCAGATGCTGGACGGGGTGGTGGCCGCTGCAGCGCTGGACCGGGAACGCACCATTCTGCTGGATCTGTGCAGTGGCGTGGGGACCCTCGGCATCTGTCTCGCGCACCGCGTCGAGCAGGTGATTGGGATTGAAATCGTGGAGGAAGCGGTGATGCGGGCGAGAGAAAACGTGCAGCGAAATGGCATTACGAACGCGACGTACCACGCCGGCCGCGTGGAGGTCCTCCTTCCTCAAGTGCTGAGCACCCTCACGCCCGAGCAGCGTGCGAGCGACGTCGTTGCGCTGCTGGACCCGCCGCGTGCCGGGGTAGGGAGTGTGGTGCTGAAGTGGATTCGAGGCACCGCAGCGATCCGAACGGCGGTGTACATTTCCTGCGAGCAGAAGGCGCTGGAGCGGGACTGCCCGTTGCTCACCAAGCCCGCCACGAAGGCGTACCGTGGCGTCGCCTTTGAAGTGCGAAGGGGGTTCGGGGTAGACATGTTTCCCCACACGCATCATGTCGAGATGGTCGCGGTGCTCGTGCGGAAAGACGAAGAAGAAGAAGAAGAAGCGAAGAAGAAGAGCGACGAAGACGAAACAGCGCCAGTGCACTCGTCTTGATAGAGCCCTCACTACCGACATTACTATTGTCATTATTATGTTCAATTTCTTCTCTTTTCCCTTTGGAGGGGATTCAAGCGAGAAAAAATGGTGGGAAGGTGGGAGAAGTAAGAAGTTAGCTTCACCAACCAGACGAGTCGTAGGACGTCTTCGGGGTTCATCACTTTCAAATCCGAACTCTTCGCACCAGTGGTAGAAGAAATGCGAGCTTATATCTCTATTTAAAAGTGAGTGACTAATCATACTAACAATAAAACACATCATACTAATTATAATTACTATTAATATTATTTTTTCTGGTGTCGTTGATTGATTTTTTTTTTTTAAATGTAGAAACGCTGTCTCGCTGCCCTTATCTCTCTCTTCTTTCTTCTGCTTTCTCCTTTGATATCACTCGTTGGAATTCCTTCAATAATAATAATAATATTAATAATAATAATAATAATAGATAGAGTTCAACAACAGTTGATTCACTACAGCTAAGGATAATTTAGAGCACGCAAGGACAAGTTCGATACATCTCGTCATAAAAGATAAAAAATAAAATAAAAGGTAGAGTTCGAGCTAGAGTTCTTCTCGCGTCAGCATCCCTCCATCAAAAACCTCCTCCTCCACTCCACCTCCACCTCCACTCCACTGTACTCCCCTAGCGTGGTGGTCCGATGTCCGCGTGGGGCAGCGGTACGAAGACGCTCGCAGAGCAGCTGAAGGAGGAGAAGACGCTTTACCGGCGCCAGCGACTACACGATCGAGACACCAAAGAAGAAGCTGCTGCGGCCCATTTATCCGTGCAACCCGACTCCCCCGTTGTGGTGGCCGAAGCCACGGCCCACCTCCACCCGACGCCCTCGGACTGTCCCAGCACGGCGGCCGCCCCGGTGCAGTTCGGTGCGGTCACTCTTCCTGCTTCCTGGGCGGCTTTGGTGGGGTCGTCCCCCGCACACGGCGGCCCTGGCGCGCGGCTAAGGTTCGCCGCACCAACGACAAGGACAACAACGATGACAGGCGTCACACCTCACGCAGGGAGGCGCCAGAGCGAGACGGAGGGGCCGAGCAACGCCAAGACGAGTCCGGAGACGAAGACGAGGAACACCAATGAGGTGGAGACGGAGACGGAGCGTGCTGCGGCCCCGCCGAGCCGGTGGGCGGTGCACCAGCCCCCTCACTCTAGTAAGGCGCCAGAGCCTCCCTCCTTGTCGAGTGGAGGTGCGCGGGAGGCGGGATACCGAGGCGGCGCTCCACGAGAAGCGCACCCCCCTCGCCATCCCGCTGTGCCGTCGGCGGGATGTCCACCGCTCGATGGTCCGGTGGACGACGGGCCTCCGCGCTTTGCAGGGCACCACCAACAACAGCATCACCATCATCATCATTACCAACAACCACCACCTCACTGGGGTGGGGGCCACGCCCCACAGGTGGGGGATGGGGAGCCTTCCTTCCCTACAGCACACTACCACCACCACCACCACCACCATCATCATCATCAGCATTACCCGCCTCCTCCTCAGCCATACGCTGCGGAGTATGGTGGTGTGGCCGGAGGGTGGTACCCTTCACGAGGAGGCGGAGGAGGCGCTCCTCAGATGTTCTCTGCTGCGCCACGCTACGCCGAAGGAGGGTATCCGCACCCTTTCGAGCCTTCTCTTGTCTTTGGGCGAGGCGGCGGTGCGCCGAGGTTCATTGCGGGGGGCGGCTTTGGCTCGATCCCCATGGCGTACGCACAGCAGCAGCAGCAACAACAACATCAACGAATGGAAGGGATGACGCCTCACCGAAACCCTACCCGCGAGTAGTGGAGTGAAAGGGGAAAGCATGCCGACACACATCAAATAGGGTGTGTGTGGGGGGGGGGAACACACATAAAAAAAGAAAAGGAGAACCACCACCACAGACAAACGAGACGCAGTCGATATGGATTCACGCACCCCTCCACCTCTCTCTTCGGGTGAGAAACAGAAAAGGAATGATGGAAGAGTCGATGTGTGTGTGTACTTTGGTCTGGAAGGAGCATTGCTGGTGTTGGCCTGACCCCTCTCCCCTCACACCGAGCGACGCCAAGCAAATGTCTCCTGTGCGTTGCATCTGTGTATGTGTGTGTGTGTGGCAGAGACATATGAATTTATATCTCTCGAAAAATATAACACACCTTTATATGTACATAATTTAAACTTTACTTTAAATGAACTATTTTATCAAAGGAACGCCCCCCCCCCCCTTCCCTTCACTTCCTATTGGATACACGGTGTGTGTGTGTGTCTACTCATTGAAAAATTCTGAGTGAAGCTTCTCTCCTATTTTTTTTTTTGGTCAATTTAACGTTTTTTCTTTCTTTTCCTCTCACTCGTGAGTTGTGCACCTTGCCTATTTTTATTCCTTATTAGTATTCTATTACATTTCGTATTCTCTGTGTAGTTGCGTTTATTTCACACCACCGGCTGGAAGAAGTGATCAGCGAAATTTTTTCTCCATTTCCGTGCCGAGCATTAAGAACAACAACAGCAACCGAAATCCATCAACAATAGGCCCCATTCCACCCACAGGAAACACGACGAACATCTAGCAAAGAGAGGAGAGCCGTGTGTCTTTTCTTTTTTTTGGTTTCCACCACCACCACCATGCCGAGCTCCGCCGACGCTGTCTTCAAGGAGGCGCATAAAAAGGAGAAGGGAGGGTTTCTTGGTTTCGGGGCCGATATGGACGCCGCTCAAGAACTGTACAGCAAAGCCGGTGCGCAGTTCAAGTTGCAAGGCGACTGCATTCGAGCCGCCGAGTCGTACACCAAGGCAGCGGAGTGCGCGAAGAAGCTCAAGAACGTCTTCCAGGTCGCCGAAAGCTACCAAGAGGCGGCCCACATGTACTTACAGGCGAGCTCCCCGTTGTTTGAGAGCTCCATGCAGCTCGCGGTGCAGGCGCTCCTCGAGAACAACCGCCTCGGCCGTGCCGCTGAACTCTGTCTCAAATCCGGCGACCGCTACCGTGAGATGGGGATGACGGAGGTGGCGGTGAAGCTGTACACCCAAGCCGAGAAGTACTTCAAAGCCGAAAATCAAAAGGGGAAGTGCGCCAAGTGCAAACAGCTGCAGGCGGAAGTGTACGTGGCGGCGGGGCAGTACGACAAGGCGCTGCCGCTGTACGAGGCAGTGGGGCTGTCCATGCTCGACGGGCCGCTGAAGTTTCAGGCACAAGAGTATCTCATGAAAGCCTTGTACTGCCGCCTCACGCTGGTGCAGCCGGATAATCGGTTGATCCAGGTCGAGGAATGCATGGAGCAGCTCTCGAACTATGTCGAGAGGGATGTGCATCTGAACGGCACGCGTGAGGTGGAAGTGTTTGAAATGGTGCTCCAGGCCGTTCGAAACGAAGACATTGGCGCCTTTGAAGAAGCGGTGCAGCTGTTAGACGATCTGAAGATGCTGAGCGAATTCAAAACCAATGCGTTGTTGGTGATACGGGATAATATTCAGTCGGTGTTGTAACGAGAGGGGTGGTGTGCCGCAAAAACACACAAACAACAAGCACACGAACGAAGAGAGGAAGTTACCATTTGGAGCTCTTTCGATTTTCTAAGAAGAATAACAAACAGAGCACAGCGATCGCTTACGCACACGTGAAAGAAGAGCCACAACGAAAAACACCAAGAAACATCCAAAGAAAGAAAAAAAAAAAGAAAAAAAATGTTTATGCACTAACACGTGACCCGTGCTTCTCTCGCCCTATGCACTAGGATGTGGTAGTGAAGAACGGAAGAGCGGAAGAGTGGCTGATGGAGAATCGATCTCGATAGAGGAACTGTTTAACCGATTTGTTCGGTGTGCATTCGACTAGGAGAAGGAGCAACAGAAGAGCATCCCGCAACACCACCCTTCACCGAACAGTACGAGGTGCCCTCCTCGTACGAAAGGAGGGGTGTGTGTATGTGTGGGTGGGCTTAAGACTGTGGTCTTGACGAGGGCACCACCGTCGGTTTGTTGATGCTCCGAGTTTTTTTTTTTTTTCGTCATTTAAAACAAGAATATGAAGCGATTTTTTAAACCATTGTGATCCAAAAAAAAAAAAAAAGAAGGACAGCCGGGACAATATATATTTATTTATTTTATTTATTTCTCCTCCCTGTCATGTGAGACTGCTTCCACAGTTCCGTTTCGCACCGGAGTCGACACTTGCCTGGAGAAGAGCGACACGTCCGGGACCTCTGTTTTCGCTTCCAAACTCCCTGCACGTGGCACACATCGCTCGCCATACCCGGCTTCTGTTGAATGTACCCATTGAAAAGACTCCTACGCCTATCCCACATTCCTCTCGATCCCTTTCTTTTTCGGTCTCCCCTTTCCCTTCATCGCGCGCCATAGTTGGCTATCTCTCTCTCTTTGTATATATAGATATCTCTATATCTATATATTTCGTTTTTTTGTTTGCTTTGTTACTTCTCGTGACTCTCTCCACTCCAGCAAGATTCCACAACAACAACACAAGACGTTGCCTCCTGATAGATGCGGTAAAATCTAAACACCAAAACCAGAAAAAACAATTCACTTCTAGCCAAAAATACCTCGTTTGGAAACAGATATTAAACGGTATTCTTTGATTTTGTCCTCCGTGCTCGTTGAAGGAAACCACTTCACACAAGTCGAGGGAAGATCATTGTATGGTTTTCCGCCTACTTCCTTCCCTGAAGTGATGCTGCATCTCCTTTTATCGATTCTCCACCAGACTTCCCTATTTTCTGCGTATATTCTTTTTTTTTTCTTCTCTTCCCAGTATTTCCCTTAGGGTAGTGCACCACACGACGATTCTGTCACAACCACCCACACGTGCAGTGATGGACCGTCACACGAACTCGCTCGAGGCGACCGAGGCGCAGCAGGACAAGGCGTCCCGGGAGGATCCTTCCCTCCAGACCCCAGTGGACCTCGCACTCGGAGCGGAGCAGCCGTACTTGGACAACGAGTCTGCGAGGTTGGCGGAGGCCAATCGAGCAACCAGTGAGCTGTACCGACTGGCGGAAGTCCGTTCAAGAACATGCCGCGACCGGATAGCGATACAGAAGTGTGTGACGAATGGAGCGGATGTCACCTTCAAGCGTTCTGACGCGGAACTATCAATCTTGATGATGTTTTGCGCTGCCAAAGATGTCGAGGCTGTCAGAATATGTCTGTCTAGTGCTCTTCCTATCGACTTTACTGACAGCAATTTTTGCGACGCAACGATTCTACTTAGTCTTTTGCGTATTGGATCAGGCTCCGTCGATGAGATAGTAGAGCTGATTCGAGCCGCTGTGCAGCACATGGCCGAGCACCCGGAAGACACGGTGGACTGGAGCCAGACGGATAGGAACACAGAGCTGGATTTCATTTCACTCGCTGCGCAGAATCAGCTGCTCTCCGCTGTGTGGCCGGTGATACGCGATGTGCCGTACTTTGCTGATCACGTGGCTCCCATTCCGCTCACTGGGTATGTGTGGCGGTGGGACTTCAATGCACTCGGAGCAGATCAGTCGTACTTCGACACGTCGTCTGTGAGATGGGTGGAGGCCAATCGCGCAACCAGTGAGCTGTACCGACTGTCAAAAGGCAGTTCAAGAACATGCCGTGACCCGATAGCGGTACAGAAGTGTGTGACGAATGGAGCGGATGTCAACTTCAAGCTGTCGAACGCTGAACTATCAATCTTGTTGATGTTTTGCGCTGCCAAAGATGTCGAGGCTGTCAGAATATGTCTGTCTAGTGCTCTTCCTATCGACTTCACTATCACTGATTCTACAGGCGCAACGATTCTACTTTATCTTTTGCGTATTCGATTAGGCTCCGTCGATAAGATAGTAGAGCTGATCCGAGCTGCTGTGCAGCACATGGCTGAACACCCGGAAGACAGGGTGGACTGGAGCCAGACGAGAACAGACACGAAGCTGGATTTCATTTCACTCGCTGCGCAGAATCAGCTGCTCTCCGCTGTGTGGCCGGTGATACGCGATGTGCCGTACTTCGCTGATCAGGTGGCTCCCATTCGGCTCACTGGGAGTGTGTGGCGGTGGGACTTCAATGCACTCGGAGCGGATCAGTCGTACTTCGACACGTCGTCTGTCATGCGGTAGAATGTTTTAAGCCCCAAGAAAAAGCTCTTGTGTGGGAATAAAAGAAAGCGCTATTAGAGTGTGCAGCCATATATGTATATTTTCTTGAGGATGCCATGTTAAAGTTATTCATTCAACCGTGAGATGTATAGAGTTCTTATTTTGTTTGTTTTTACCCTTTATGAGCAAGAGGAAATGTATTACTGGACTCTGTACTGAAGAAAACGCACCGAATCCAAGGTCGAAAAATGTCACTTAACAATCTATATTTTACCGACTTTGTCCTGCAATGTATGGTTAAAGTATCCATCACCTCTTCTGTTCTTCTTTTGATAGTATTTGGTAGACTTTCAGTTGTTAGCGTAGGTCTCGTCTTTGACGACTTTATGTTTTGAATTTATTGAGCACTGAGTATGGTTTACAATACAGGTCGACGGTTGAGCGCGCTCCCTCGGAGGACGAGAGAGAGAGAATGAGTACTCTCAAAGAAAATAGTGCGGATCGAATGCGAACGTATGACAAACTCCTCCAGGATGGGGTCATTACGGAAGCTAACCACTCCGCTCACAAGCATAGAGTGGTGCTGGAGGCCGTCGAAGCGTTGGACGCCGAGTAC
>JASAOA010001737.1:0-58680 GCA_030849815.1 Vickermania spadyakhi
AGTGTGTCAGTGCCGTCAGTCGTATGTCGGCAAAGTTCTCCAAACCAATGCTAAACACAAGTGGGGATCGATGAAAATCATATCGAGTAATAAATAAACCGGGATCGAAGAACTCTACCGTGTTGTAAACAATTTCAGTCATATTGGGTTGGTCGTCAATATCACTGGGATACGGTAACGTGTGACGCTGTACAAGGCCGGTCTTCTCTGCATTGTGAAAGGACGGCGGCGCCACTCGTGTGGTGTTATCGGACCACAAATAACGAAGTACCTTTTCAGTGAAGTGATATGCTGTTTCGGGGGGCCAGTAACGGCTATATAAGTGGTGCTGAAGGGGAGAGGAATTGTGTCCCACAGCTCCGCTCTGGTGTAATGGGGTAGGCGAAGCAGAGAAGCTGGAGATATCTCGAGTCGACAGAGGGAGGAGCACGGAAGAGAGGTGCTTCTCATGTAATGGTGTATGGAGGGTGATGTATGAAAAGAGGAGAAGCGACAGGAGTACGAGTACGGCACTGGCACACAGGACGGCACGACACTGACGACGCTGTTGCCTGAAACGGGAGTGTTTCATTAATGAAGAAGGAATAGTCAAAACAACAAACAAGAAAGACAGTAAGGGACAAGGGAGTAAAGACTAGTACTCTAATAATAGAGGGCTAAAAGGATATATATATATATATGCGAAAAAATCAAAAATAAAATAAAAGAGAATATATTATATTTGATGACTTTGATGCTATTTTTTAGTTTTCCTAAAATTGTGTACGAAAGGGATGCGGAAAGCCTTCAATGCAATGCCGTTTCATTCAGAAAAAAACAAGAAAACTAGATAGAAACGAAAGGTATTTGTCCCATACATTCTTGTATGTTTTTTGGGTCTACCGCCGTCTAGCATATGGCATCACTGTCGTTGTTAATGAAAGAGATGGCGAAATATAAATTGAATCCACCCCCTCCACACGTAAGCATCCCTCTGCAAAGCAAGAGGAGATCCTTTCCGTAGTTCACGCTCACATTCCTGTACTCCACACTCGTGGATGACTACTAATCAATCCACATTGCTATGGCCATAAATCTTATCCACCCAGTACTGAAGAAATAGCTTCTCCAGCTTGTAGTCACCTCTTAACGCTCGACGATAAATTTCTTTACGGCACCTTTCTAACAGCTCCTCAGTGATGTCCTCCGGCCTGTCCACATAAATCACCGGTAAATCCCGGTACGGCTCTAGTAAGGCGAAGGGTTCCACCAGCGGAGCTTGAGCAAGTTCCCCGTGACTACCCGCCTGATGCGTTTCACCCTTCAGAGACTCTGGGTTCTGAACGATCGGTATCGCCCCCAGCGTGAGCGACTCCCACGTTCGGAAACATTCGTAGCCCTTACCTGGTGGAGAAACGACAAAGGCAAAATCCTTCAACATACCGTAGAAAACATCTTGACCATAGCCAGCAAGTGCGCCAAAATGATTCTCTGGTCGCATCATCCAGTTGAACCACGGCTTTCTCCAGTTTTCCACTTTGAACCCTGTCACCACCTTCTGAATCTTGTCCGGACTTCCATAAGGATTCTGTTTTATGGCGTGGTACAAGGCCACCGTGAAGGGAAGGAGAGCGATGTGCTGCACACTCGCGGTACGGTGGTGGTTCGCCTCACTGGGCTCTTCAAAAATAATCACATCATCTGTGAGAGAGGGCCGATCCGCACGCTTGTAGCGTTCGATCGGCATCAGCACCACGTAGAAGGTGGTGATACGCTCCGGGAGCTGATCCAACGGAATGACCTTCACGGGTGGCTTCACGGTACTTCCCACTAAAACTTCCAAGGTCTTCTCTATGGTCATGAACGACTGAACCCCAAAACGGAGCTTCTGACGGGAGTGTAGAAACATGTGACTTAGATTGGCGTACCCAAGAAATATTTTCGTCGTTAATTGCTGGCGTTCCTCGATTTGAGCTTTGATTCCATCGATTATCGTTTGTATTCCTCTATCGCGGTAGCTGAACTGAAAGCCAATGGGCAGTGAGGTAAATTTTGGATGCCGAATCAAACCATTGGTGCCGTACCAGTGTGCCAACAGAGGGTGATTGATGAAGTACTCAAGAGTGACGTTGGTAAAGTTTGCAGGATTTATTTCTCCCGTAGCGAAAAAAAAAGTGGCAGAAGGGGTTTCATCAATCTCGGTGCCGAGGAGCACAAATTGACGCTTCGCCGTGGCCAATGCCTTCGCTCTGTGGTACACGCAGCGCACGACAAAGTGGAAATGGTGCAGTTTCTGTACATTCACCACCAGCGGGGGTCTGTCGGGGAGGTGCAGCAGCTCAATGAAGCGGTCACAGAAGTGATTCCGAAAGGTGATGGGCATCCCACGCTCGTACGGGAACTCCTCCTCCAGCAGCTGCACGCCAAGAGTGTCGTATGCCGGATCGCCTTGTATCATGCGCGTGAGGACTTCACTCGCTGGAGCGGACGCGTTGCGTGGCGCACTCGCGTTCGGTGGACTCAGGTAGGGCAGCACCACCCCAGGAACGTAGGTCGCGTTCTCCTGATGGTGGTGCTCGTACGTGTAATAGCGTGCGTGCTGCTGGTGATCGTACTCGAGTGCCTCCGTCTCCTTACTACTGTTCTGGTAGTACCGATGCAGGGCTCGCCGCTCTTCCGTTCCGAGGTGCATGGCAGAGTGTGTCAGTGCCGTCAGTCGTATGTCGGCAAAAGATTCAAGTGCCACACTGAACACCAAGGGTGAGTGCTTAAGAGCCAGGCGAGGATAGAAGAGAGAGTTATCAAATAGTTCAGGGGTATCGTATATGGTTTCGTTCATGTCTGGTATATCCTCGACATCATTGGGGTACGGTAACGTGTGATGCTGTACAAGGCCGGTCGTCTCTGCATTGTGAAAGGACGGTGGTACTTCTCGTGAGGTGTTATCGGGCCAGAGGTGTGAGCTGATGTTTTTCCCGGGGAGATTGTCGTTGAGGTTTGGTGGGGGAGGAAAAATGCGATATCTTCTTGGTGGGTGAGTGGTGCCGGGTGGCTCTGGCAGGGAGTCGTTGCTCTTTGCTGCTCGTGTTACGGTAGACCACTGGTAGAGAAAGTGGATCTGAAAAAGAAGGAAGAGGGCGACAAAGAGAAAGAGGCAGCGGATAGCGATGCGGCGCAGTCTGCTGTCGACGCAAGGACCGTGATGACGTGTGGATCGAGGGTAATAGGATCGACTTGGCATGACCGCCACCCCCCACCCCCAACTCTGAGACCAAAGTCAAGTAAATGCAACACAGAAAGGGAGTGAAAGGGATGGAATGAACAGAAAGGATTGAATATCCACTGAGCACCAGTCGCAGTTAGCAGAGTATGGTAAGAAATTGAATTACTTTAATGTCGGGAGACTCTATTGAAGTTAAAATTTGGGGTATTTGAAAACAGAACAGTTAGAATGTGAACGAGGGAGAGAGAAATAAAGTAGTATCAACTGAGGTGGGAATGTAGAGATTGGTACGACCGGGAAAAAAATATCGAGCTTCAACTGCACCGAAAGCATTACAACAGCATATCAGTACAGTACAGGTTCCACCAGCGGGGCTTGAGCAAGTTCCCCGTGACTACCCGCCTGATGCGTTTCACCCTTCAGAGACTCTGCTCCAGCGTGAGCGACTCCCACGTTCGGAAACATTCGTAGCCCTTACCTGGTGGAGAAACGACAAAGGCAAAATCCTTCAACATACCGTAGAAAACATCTGCATCTTAACCATAGCTAGTACGCTACCTGGTGCACGGACTGATTTTATAAATCAAAAAAAAAAGGGTCGGTGGTACGTATTTTCACATCATTTGTTCCTGAAAATAAAACAATTCCAGAAAGAGTAGTAAGAATTTCAAAAAATATTAAATATTAAATAAAGCTTCACCTACGCGCAAACCATCGAATGAGCCTGCACCTCGCAAATTGTACTGAAGTTCAGACGGTCGCGCTTCATTGGGAGTCTCTCTTGGTAGCCATTCAGTGAAAACGTATCCGGCACCACACCATTGTAACGCCACACTGGAACAGAGGGGGCGTTCACTAACAGCTGTAGCAGAGCTGTCACCTGCGGTAGTTTCGACTCGTCCATTTCAACCGCCGGCACTGCGGTGCTCCCCTCCGCATACAGCGGTACCACCCACGGAAGAAGACGCTGATACTCGCGACAGTGCAACTTTTTACCCCCGTTGTAGTGCAGACCAAGCGGAATACCAGAGGGATGTGGGATGGACACCTCAATCTGCCCTTTGCTCCCGTCTAATGGCCAATTCTGGTAGTACTTATTCGCATTAGACCGCAAGTCTGCTGTGAACTCGACGGGGGCCAGTGGCACACCGGTCGGGCTCGAGTCTAACGGCACCTTGGGCACATAGCGGGTTGTGCTGCCGTCTTTGACCGCCACGGTAGAGGCGTTGATGAACTCCGCAATCACGATGGCGCTGACTTCCATAATGTGATCCCATGAATCGGCGGTGTAGTTCATAGCATGCCCATTCAGGTATGTCGCCCCTTGAGTGTAACTCAGAAGGCTCACCAGAAGGTCATTTTGGAGATCAAAGCCCATTACTCCCGGAGTCAGATCAAATGGAGGTTTTAGAGGCGTATTCGTCTTCTTGGGACTTGTGCTAAGATTGGCGGATTTGAACTCCCACAGCATGAGTTCAGTAAGGAGAGAGCCCATCACGGTTTGATCATCTTCCCACATTTGCGTTCGACTTAAGGCGACAGGAGAGATGACATATCGTGAATAAATGAACGAATTCATTGCGGCGGAGACTTCTCGTAACGCCCACACTCGGGCCACCGTCGCACCTCCGTTGACGTGCGGCCGATCGTTTCGAGAGAACAAGTTGTTGTTTTCAAAAACCCAGGGTTTACCGTTCTCATCCGACGAGCTTGTGTAATTGTTGAACGCTGCAGCCCATTTACCTTGTTGCTCATCGAGGTACTGGAAGCGAAAACGACATTCGTCATCGCTCATAAGGGCACCCAAATAACATGGCTTTTGAGACGAAATAAAAAATGGTGCACGTTGCTGATGGGCTCGCACTTTCCTCGCATCCAGCTCTGAGCGATCCCTCGCGGTGGAGGAGAGGAAAGACTCGATGAATGGCATGAAGTCACGCCCTGTGAACGCGACATCGACATCCATCAGAACTATCACGTCCGAGTTCTTCAAGTGAGCATTGTGCTGCAGAAAGGAGTCCAAGACTTGAAACTTTGGGTAAGGATTGTTCAGTCCCGGATCATCTACACCAATCAACTCAATCGGTGTCCCTGCTACCAGTGAGGAGATAATAAACGGAGGCATAGTAGAGTATTCAAGTGTGTTAGCGGCTGCCACGAAGCGCACCTCCGCTGTCCGCGGTGTCGTATCTCCTTCACGACTATCTGGAACGGCCTTGAAACGATCAAACGTCTGCTTTAACGATGCTTGGTACGCAGTGTCTTCAAATTTGGAGGAATTCTGCAGGAGGGGACCACACAACATGTTCTGGAAGGGGTACATCACTTTTTCCAGTGCTACCACATCCTCGTCCTGAAGGTGAGGATCGGTTCCATTTGTAGGTAGAGGAGTTACTTTTCGCGGAGATGTGGTGGTGGTGGTGGTGGTGGTCGTCGTCGTCGTCGTCGGGGTAATCGTCGTGGTAGGATTTTCGGAGAATACATCCGCAAAAGGACGAGTGAAGACTAAAACGTTAAACGTAATCAGTAAAAATAAAAAGAGCACGAGAGCGCCACACTCTCTCCTCCCGATGGAAGGAACCATTCTTGACCAAAGCGAAACAAGATACACTTTCAGAAATCTGAAGCGAGTAAAAGGACGGGAGACTTCACAAGTAGTTGTTTGTTTACCATTTCGATCAAGAAAAAGCACAGTAAAGGTTTCAACGCTTTGAGTAGAGCAGATAGAATTGGAAGAGTTAGATAAGAAAGAGAAAAGCTATGTCTTGAGGAACTTAGCCCAACGTATTTGGCATTAGCTGCATGAGAAATAAAGGCAGTATAAGCTGCGACGAAGAAATTAACAACAACAACAAAAGAAGAACAGTGCTCTCTCATTGCAAAAGAACAGCAAAGGTATCCACATTACACAGCACTTTTGATTCCTTAGGGAGATGCATCTACAAGAATGGTGCTGTGTATCGCTCTACTACCGAGGACGGCTCTGGGTGATGTGGTCGAAGTCCTTCATGGAGAAGACCGCGAGGTGAAAATACGGCTCTACTACCGCGTGAGAGTCTGTGAGTGCAATGCTCTAGAAAGGTCGTCCAACCGTCGGAAGCTCCAGCAGGACGATGAAGGAAACAGGTGAAGGTAAGGTGTCACACACCATAACAGTTCAGGCGCGTGCGCGTTCCATAGTAGACTTCCGTTGACTGAACTGCGATGAAGCCGATGATGGTTCACTAAGTGTAATTCACAGCAGAATGATGTGCAAGCTTCTTAACTATGAACACGAAGTGATCCTACACAGTAATTTATTTTTCCTTATGGCGTGATACAAGGCCACCGTAAAGGGAAGGAAGGCGATGTGCTGCACACTCGCGGTACGGTGGTGATTTGCCTCACTGGGCTCTTCAAAAATAATGACATCATCTGTGAGAGAGGGCCGATCCGCACGTTTGTACTTTTCAATCGGCGTCAGCACCACGTAGAAGGTGGTGATACGCTCCGGGAGCTGATCCAATGGAATGATCTTCACGGGTGGATTTACCGAAAGCCCTACAAAGACTTCCAAGGCACGCTCCACATCGCTCGTTCCGTGGCTTCTCTGTTGTGGACCGATTCTAGACAAATTCAGGAATTTTGATTGTTCATCTGGCCAATAGTACCGCAGGCAAAGACAGGGTCTTTCGCTGAATAATGCAGCGTTTGGACGTATACGATGTGTGCTCCTGTGCTGGTCGGAAATACTACTATTAGTAGATGATAAAGCTCTCGTTGTGCTGTTGCGGTGTTGAAGAGCGAACAACGACAGAACTCCAGGGGCTGGCAAAAGAGTGATCTTATTTACTTTTCTTCACCGCTACACAACAAAACGCACCTAAATTATCGATAAAAGGAACCGTCACGACGAGTAATGCGAAAGAAAAAGATAGAAAAGGGTGGGGCAGACATAACCAAAGAAAAAAAAAATAAAAATGAAAAAATAGTTAGGATGTTATAGTTATAGTTGTAGTTAGGATTCTATCCAACGACACACACACGTCGACAACAACAAACAATATTTACATAAAATGTTTTTCCCTTTGTGCGTGAAGCAGAAGTGAGCTAATAAAACACATTTATTTTTGCTCGAAGCGGTGTACTCTTATTGCTACACGGATTAAAAAGAAGAAAAAAGAAAAAAAACGTGTTTTCTTCGGCATACCCACGCACTCCAAACAATTAACATACTTCGTTCAAATGCAGAAAATAACAACAAGAATAACACATCATTACTATTCAAATCCGTGCCAACAATAAATGAGTTGTCGTTCTTTCTTGTTGCAGTTTTTACTCAGAATTCCTATGACCGTAAATCTTGTCCACCCAGTATTGCGTGAAGAGCTTTTCCAACTTGTAGTCCCCTTTGAGAGCACGATGATAGATTTCCTTTCGCCACTTGCTGAGGTTCTCTTCGGTGATGTCCTCCGGCCTGTCCACATAAATCACCGGTAAATCCCGGTACGGCTCTAACAAGGCGAAGGGTTCCACCAGCGGAGCTTGAGCAAGTTCCCCTTGCGAGCCCACGACATGATAGTCCCCTGCCAGCGCTGCCGGGTTCTGCAGGATCGGAATCGCTCCCAAGGACAAGGACTCCCAGGCGCGATAACACTCGTATCCCTTTCCAGGAGGGGAGAGCACGTAGACGTGGTCGCGGGCTAAGGAGTAGAAGAAGAGGGGGGTGTAGTGCGGGGCCTCGATGGAGAGTTGGTGATCCTTCACCCAATTGAACCATTTCCAACGCCATTCCTCAACGCGAAAAGCAGTAATAACTCCCTCAGGCGCATGGCGCTCCGGACTTCCATAAGGGTTTTGAAGCAGGGTTTGATACAAGGCCACCGTAAAGGGAAGGAGAGCGATGTGCTGCACACTCGCGGTACGGTGGTGGTTCGCCTCACTGGGCTCTTCAAAAATAATGACATCATCTGTGAGAGAGGGCCGATCCGCACGCTTGTAGCGTTCGATCGGCATCAGCACCACGTAGAAGGTGGTGATACGCTCCGGGAGCTGATCCAACGGAATGATCTTCACGGGTGGCTTCACGGTACTTCCCACTAAAACTTCCAAGGCACGCTCTAAAAACATCGTCGTTAGCGCACCAAACTGGAGTCGATGTGTGTTCAGGTGTGGTAGCATGTGTGTGAGGTTCAAGTAGCTCAGAAAAATGGAGGTAAAAACGCTATGCTGATGTTCTTGTGGTCCTTGAAAATTGACGGTTACTTCTTGAAGTCGGGTAGAACGGTGGTAGAACTGCATTCCTATCGGCAATGCCGTGAATTTGGGATGACGAATGACCCCATTGGTGCCGTACCAGTGGGCTAACAACGGATGATTAATCATGTACGGCAGCGTTACTTCCTTGTACTCTGAAGGATCGATTTCTCCCGTAGGGAAAAAAAAAGCTGCAGAAGGGGTTTCGTCAATCTCGGTGCCGAGGAGCACAAATTGACGCTTCGCCGTGGCCAATGCATTGGCTCGAAGGTAGACACAACGCACGACAAAGTGGAAATGGTGCAGTTTCTGCACATTCACCACCAGCGGGGGTCTGTCGGGGAGGTGCAGCAGCTCAACAAAACGGTCGCAGAAGTGATCTCGAAAAGACATGGGCATCCCACGCTCAAAGGGAAAATCCGAGTGAAGAAAGTGCATTCCCATTGTGTCATGAACCGCGTCGCCTTGTATCAACCGGGGAAGCAATTCTGTGTAGGGCTTCTCTCTGGAGTGCTGCGGCGCACTCGCTGTGGACGGGCTCGTATGACTGACATTGCGTTGGCTGAGATATTCATTCGTGAAGAGGTGCTTCTGTTGTTCGTGATCGAACTCTAAAGCTTGTTTCAACTGCCCGTTCGCTTCCCAGAATTCGCGCAGTGCCACGCGTTCCTCTATGCCAAGATGAAGCGTGGATTTCGTCAGTGCGGTGAGTCTTACATCTGCAAAGTTCTCAAAGGCGACAGAAGACACAATAGGAGCATGCCCCAGCTCCTCACGGGTGAGGAACAGCTCATTGTCAAAAAATTCAGGCGTTTCATAAATGGTCTCACGAATATGCGGTGTGTCTGTGTTCCCTGTAGGGTACGGCAAGTTGTGATTTTCTACCAGTCCCAACTTTTTAGCATCCTCCAACGTCGGTGCGGTATCGTAGAAGACTTCATCGGGCCAAAAACTCGTTGCGATGGTGGGATCCGATGTGTAGCCCGCGTCAGCAGGAGGGGGGAGGGTTAAGTGACGGTTGGGACGAGGCCATGCCTCGTGCGACTGTGGCGCCGCAGGAGTTGGAGCGCGAAAAGTGTTGAAAAAGACATTCAGCGGTGCTGTGGGTGGCGCAGGTAAAAAGGGTATCGACACGATTTCCAGTAGAAAAAGAAAGCCTAAGAGGGCAAACATGATATTCTTTCGATTAGGGCCGAGGGCATGCCATACACGCAGAATCGACACGTGGATGTGGTGCTGAAAGCCACGGTGGCAACGGGTAGGTGGCTCTCTCATGCCTTCTTCTTGAACTATAGAACGGACGGGAGTGGGAACGCAAGGGAAAAGAATGGATTTTTCAGTTGGAGGGAAAGAAAACCACAACAAGATAATCCAAAAAAAAAAAAGAGAAGCAGTGATAATACGCTGCGATAAAAAAAAAATATAAAACAGTTGCGTAGTGCGCTCGACGGCGAACAGCAAGAACTCTAGCCTCACCCCTTTCACCGTTCCAAAGTACAATAAAGTAAATAGATAAAACAAACAACTCCTCTTCTGAGCTGTGCCGGATTGTATTACAATAATAGTAATGAAAATAATAATAATAATAAGTGTGAAAGAGCTAAATTAAATACTCCAAGGAATAGAAATGTTTTAAAGAAACCGATCTTTGCTACGTAAGCACCATATCTCTGCGTAGATGAGTGCCTCTACTCTAAATTTGTTTTCAATACCTACTTTCCAAATGGTAGATGATAAATGAAAAGCAACAAAGAGAAAAAAGAGGAAAAAGCAAAGAAGAGCCGAAAGAATATGATTTTTTTATAATAAAAATCATTCACCCAAAAAAAAATATATCGGCTTAGCATCCTCCACAGTCAGATGGTGGTGTAGGATCAAGGACAGATCAATGACACACCCACAGATACCTGGTCAACAGAAAAACTATTAACCCCGAAGTTTGATATCTCAACAACAAGAATCTTTTCCATGTACTCACAAATCTTTCTTCTAGGAAAGTCGGATACAACTGGAGTCGTAGCGGTCCTCCAAGAGGCAGGCGACGAAGGTGTTTTGATTCAGCGCGTGGTACCACTCCTCTGTCCCGGTTTCCTCCACCACGTGCGCCAAGTCCGAGCTCATCAAGAACGGGTGGATGGTGCCCTTGCTGGNCCACCATTAAAGGTCATGACATCGGAAGTAAGAGACGTTTTAAGATAAGTGATACGCTTGATGCACTGCAATTGAACCTGACGATATATGATCTGCGTTTGCGACACGTTGTTGTGAGGAGGGCCAGTGATAAAGGAAGTCAGTTGAAGAGAAAGTGCCGTTCAGCGAAGATGAGTGATGCTACTGCTGCTCCAGTAGAGGGCTTTCCAGTGCTCCACCTGTGGTGCACAAGAGAGACTTTGCAGCGCTCCGCAGATTCTTGGAGCTGCTCTTCTTGGTCTTTATTAGAAGAGTCAAGAGGCACCATCTTTCCGCTTCTCCGTGTTGTGCAGTGCGGAGGCGGTGGATGATAGCGGAGGGGAAGACGAAGTACGATGTGGTGATAGTAGCGGTTAAACAAGCCAGGCCGTCCTATTGCTCCAGCTCGTCCAAACGCCCCGCCCGCCAAGGCATCGTGACTGTTCTATTTTTATCAAAACAAGAATACAAAATATTTCTATCGTGGCTACGATCCCACCGCCGCATTCTTCCCCTTTTTGAGTTCAAACCGAAGGAGATTGAATCTATATTCGCTTCGTTTTAGGATTCCTCATCGTTCGAATGACCATAAATCCTATCGATCCAATATTGCATAAACAACTTCTCCATTTTGTATCCGCCCTGTTGAAACCGCTCATAAATTGCGTGACGCCACTTCATCATATTCTCCAGCGTCATTTCTGACACGTTTCGAATGAACACCACCGGCAAATCTCGATACGGCTCAAGGACCCCCATCCGCTGCACTTCTGGCGTGTAATGCAGCTCTGCAGGTTCCCCCATTTGATGATACCAACCAAACACTTTGGTGCGATCCTCTCCCTGTGCCTCTGTCACGGACGGGTCGAGTAGAATGGGGATGGCGCCGAGTGTGAGGGACTCCCAGGCTCGAAAGCACTCATACCCATTCCCCGGCGGGGCAGCGACGAATGTGTGATTGTGAATATATTGGTAGAAGCGATCTTGACCCCACCCGGGGTAAGCCGCGATCGCTGTCCCGTTCAGCCAATCAAACCACGACTTCCGCCAATCCCACACTTTGAAACCCATGACAATCTTGAACTCTTTGATCGGAGAATCCAAAGCGACGGAGTCAAACGCCTCACGCTCGGCTTCGGTCTGTGAGGAGCCACTGCTCGACGCTCTGCGGTCCATCGGCGTGCTTGTTAAACCAAACGGCACTTGCAGGTATTTACGATAGACTGCAGCCGTGTACGGCAACAAGGCGATGTGCTGCACACTCGCGGTACGGTGGTGGTTTGCCTCACTGGGCTCTTCAAAAATAATCACATCATCTGTGAGAGAGGGCCGATCCGCACGCTTGTCGCGTTCAATCGGCATCAGCACCACGTAGAAGGTGGTGATACGCTCCGGGAGCTGATCCAACGGAATGATCTTCACGGGTGGCTTCACGGTACTTCCCACTAAAACTTCCAAGGCGCGCTCCAATAACATGCAACCTGAAATGCCAAATTGGAGGGGGTGAGAGGTGATATGCGGGAACATCTTCGCCAAACTTAGGTGGTCCAGGTGCAGCTGCGTGTACGCTTGATGGACCTCTTGCACCCCTTTTCGGTGATGTGGCTCTAAATCAATGGGACTCTCGGAGCGAAAGTAGAACTGCACGCCGATGGGCAGTGCGGTGAATTTGGGGTGTCGGATGTTACCATTGGTGCTGTACCAGTGCACGAGAAGCGGGTGCTGGAGCAAGTAACGAATACTGGCTTCAGGATGTTCCTTCGGGTCAACGTCTCGAGCAAAGAAGAAACCATACGCGGCAGTTTCATCGATTTCGGTTGCGAGAATGACAAACTTTCGGGAAGCCGATGCTAATGCGTTCGGGCGGTGGTACAAGCAGCGTAGTGTGAAGGGAAACACCTGAAGCTTGTGGAGGTGTAGCACTAAAGGAGGTCGATCCGGTACGTGCATCAGCTCCACGAAGCGATCACAGAAGTGATTGAGAAAATTGTAGTCCATAAAACGATCAAACGGGAAGTGCTGATCCAGCAGTTGAAGGAAGAAGGGTTCGTATACCGCATCGCCTTGAATGAGACGCGCGAGTACTTCACTCGCAGGAGGAGCGGGTTCCGCCGGTGCACTTGCCGTATCCTTCTCGCTCTGATGGCTCACCCCCCGTTCGTGAGCCCAGCTATACGTGTAATAGTGTGCATTCAGTGAGTGATCGAATGCTAATGCGTCGTCCAGCGACGGAATGTATAGAAAGGCTTCATTGCGACGGCACTTGTAATTGACTTCTTCTTCTGTGCCATCATTTCTCGGAGCAGATCTTTCCAGTACTGTGTCACATCGAAGCTGATGCTTTAGGACGTGCTGCCGTTCATCCAAACCAATGTGGGTCGAGGTGCGGGTTAAACCAGAAATACGTAAGTCTGCATAAGATTCTAAACCCACGTGAAACAGAAAGGGAGAGTGCATCATATCGAAACGAGACATGAAAATGTTCGGGTCAAAGTACTCATCCGGGTTGTGGAGCGTTTCCTCGAGTTTGACGTTGTCCGGCATATCGGATGGATAAGGTAGGGTCTGCTTCTGCACCGATCCAGTCTGCTCAAACGAAGGCGGAGCGTTGCGATGCTCTGCGTCGGGCCACAGATGGTTCGCAATGCTCGGATCCACCTCCCATCCAGTGACGCCGTCCTTCTCTGGCCTTCTTCCACAAGAAGAAGACAATGCGTCGTTTTCGTTACAAGGGACGTGGGATGGGGTCTCCGAGGCAGCTTTTATTCGACTCGGTGTGCTTGAGGTGGAAGACGGCGAGCTGGAACTCGAAAGAGCACCACTCGCACTTGTGCTAGTGGGGGTACTACTCGTGGTTTCACTGAGCTCAGGTTTCGATGAAGCACTCCTCTTCGGGGAAAGAGAAGGGGATCCACTGGAGAAAGAGGTGTCTCTTTCAGGGGTGCCAGAGGGAAGCGAAGAACGGTTGTCTGGCGGTGTGGCATTTACAGACAGGACGATGGAGGAGGTGCGGGAAGGGGTCGCCTCCATTGTTGCAGTGAAAGTAGCGTTGGGAGACCATACCGGGCGACGAAACAGCGTAGGGGCGGGAATTTTGGACGCCATTGGATTTGGCATTGGCCCCTGCTTGTCGACGTCACCAACATCAGTGTTTAAATTCGCAGGTAGGAAGTAATAAAAGTAAAAGAAAATGCTAAGGATGGCCATCAAAAGCAAAAAAATATTCTTTTTGCGTTTAGGACTGCGAGACAACCGAAGCTTTCGCATGAGGAAATATAAGGACAAAATAATACTAATAATAGGACGACAGCATAGATATAGCTCAACAGAAAAAAATATTTTAAAGACGCTTCTGTGCACAATGAAAATACCTGGGACCAGGAGCAAATCAGTCGACACAGCGCAGCTTGAGCAAATGTATCTGCTTTCGTTGCTGCTAGTGGATTGATCAGGTATACTTGAAAAAAAGAACAATAATAAAGGACCAAAAAGAGGTTATTTTTCGTACTTTTTATTTTTCTATAGAATATTTCTTGTGACTATTAAAAGAAGATTACCGGTACAAAAACATATATATTTTTACCAGAAACAAATATAGGATTAATATTAAAATAGAGAAGCAAAGAATAGCCAATAAGAGCAGGAGAGAACACAAAATGAAAAAAAATGTCTTCATACTGCACTCAAGTGACGCCAAATCTCTCTCCCATAAATGCATCTCTTTTATTATTATTGTTTTTATTTTTGGTTCGTTTGAAAAGTTCAACATCAACGATTCAACTAGCACTCTCCAATATGCGTCAACCGTTCAGTAAGTCAGTAATACTTCAGAGTAACAACTCCAAGTACAGTAAGAACCCCACCTCGGGTACCTTCCCCTCAATCTCCCTTTTTTAATACTTTTTATATAATTCTTCTTCTCTTTTTCTTTCCCTCTTGTCTTCATTCGGTATTGGTATGACCATAGATGCGATCAATCCAGTATTGTGAGAAAAGTTTTTCTAATTGATAGCCACCCGCTTTAAACTTCAAATAAATTTCATCTCTCCAATGTTTCAAATTCGCCTCATTGATCTCCATCATATCATCCACCTTAATCACAGGGAGGCCTTCATACACATCCACCATACCAAGAGACTGAACTTCTCTGCCGTAGTCGATTTCACCGTTCACCCCCACCGCAGTGAGGCGATGTTCATACGCCGGCGGGTTTTGCAAAATGGGAATCGCTCCAAACGCCAAGGCTTCCCAGGTGCGGTAGCAATCGTACCCGTACCCCATGGGAGACATCACGAAGGTGTAGTTGTTCAGCACGCTAAAGAACTCTCTACGACCGTTTCCGAGGCCTTTAGGAAAGACGGCCATCTTGGGGTTCTGCTCGAAGTAGTCCATCACCTCCTTCCGCCAGTCCCAAACTGAAAAAGCCGTCACAACCTTCAACTCGCGCTCTGTGGGGTCGCCATAGGGGTGCTGCTGGAGCTTGTGGTACAAGGCAACGGTGAAGGGGACCAGTGCGATGTGCTGCGAGGCCGTGGTGGCTGCATTACCCCCCTCGTCTTTCCTTTTAAAAATAAGGACGTCGTTGGTGAGAGATGGCTTGGCATCCTTTGCTCGTCTCTTTTGGTGTGGGACGGAGACAATGTAGATGGTGGTGACACGCTCCGGCAGCTGCTCGAGTGAAATCCACTCCACCGGGGGGTCGATGGTCCCATCCGCGAAGATATCCAGCGCGTCTTCTAACCACGTCACTCCACTCCTCCCCATGATCAGTGGGTGAGGGATGTGAGGAAACATTTTGTTCAGATTCAGCTGCAAGAGAAACATTTCCGTGTACATGACATGCTGGTGCTCATCATCCTTGCGAAAGCCCTCGTTGAACATGCGGAGATGCCCCCCGGAGCGATGAAAAAACAAAAAACCGATCGGCAGAGTCGTAAAGCGCTCATGACGAACGTTACCATTGACACCGTACCAATGCGCTAGCAAAGGGTGGTTGGCTAAATACGTCACGGTGATCTCCGTCTCACCGCTGAGAGAGCCATCAAGAAAGAAACTAGAGCAGGTGGAGGGATCGCCCTCCGAGGAGAGAATCACCAATTTGCGTTTAGCGGTCTTCAGAGCCTGACTACGGTAAAACAAGCACCGCATGGTGAAACGGGCGGACTGCCAGTTGAACATTGCCACCACCAACGGCGGCATGTTCGGCAAATGCATGAGCTCCACGAAGTAGTCACACAGGCGAGCTGTAAAGATGCCAGGATCCATATTCTCAACAAAGTAACGATCCGTGAGAAGGTGCACCGACAGCGGGTGGTCTAAGCTATCCCCTGAAATGAGGCGAAACAAGAACTCGTTCGGTGCCATGGGACTATAATAGTACGCTGGGGTCCTTCCAGCTCCAGTGGAGGAGGCATTCTGGGCTACGTGACCGGAGTTTTCTTTCGATTCATCGATGAGTGATTGCGAAGGCTTCAATCCATTTTTTTTTTGCCGCTTCTCACGTAACGCTTGCTGGCGCCTTCGCTCTTTCCACAAGGCGGTGCGCTCTTCTGGGTTGATGATAACTCCGCTCGTGGTAAAGGAATTCAGCTGCAGGCCCGCGTAGAGGTTGAAACAGAGATTGAAGCTCATTGGATGGTGTAGCAAGTCGTCTCGATTAATATCGCCCTGATAGACCAGCTCATCGGGGTCAACGTGATCGTCGCGAAACCACCGATCCACAGGGGGCATCGGCTGAAAGTCCGGAGGCATCAGGGGGGGTGAAGCCAAGTCCACGCCCTCCAAAACATCCTTTGCGGGGTGCAGCACTTTCCATTTATCGTTTTCTTCTGGATACGTTTCCACTGGAGGCGGACTCGGTGAATCGCCACCGGGTGTTTTATTATTATTATTATTATTATTAATCGTGTTATTGTCTTCTTCCTCCTCGCCACTGTCTTCTTCATCATCGATTAATCCGCCCTCTCGGCGTGGAGGTGGAGCAGAAGCGCTTTGACTCCCCACCTCCGTACTCTTCAAGCGGGAAGGAGTCTCAGAGGCATTTTCGGTATCTTCTTCAGCGTTGTATCGACTGATTTTCTTCTTCAATTGTTTTTCCGTATTCGTGCTATCCGCACCATCGTCCTCCTGATTTTTGTCTTGTGCTGTATGGGAGAAGGAGGAGAATGACGCCGGTAGGACATGCGATTCGGGCGGTGCCGCCTTTGCCTTCTTCGCACTATGGCTATCGTGGTGCTTGCCAGCTGTTTTCTCCGTTTCATCCCACTGCACTTCCGCCGGAGCATCGTCTGTGGGAGGGTTGGACGACGACACCGTCTGCTCTACCTCAAGTTGGCTAGCGGCTTCGTGGATGTTCGTGTCCGAACTCAAAGGGTTCATGGCGCCCTCCTTCTCCTTCCTTTCATCTGTGGCCGGCTCTTCCTTCGCGTTGCCCACCAAAAAATCACCGTTTTCGTCCGCAATGAGCGCCGCTTCCGCGATGAGGAGGAACGAAGGCGATGGCGACCCCCTCCCATTCGAATTTGTGGCGCTTCCTTTCGGTACTGAACGTTCCACTCTGCCCTCACTCACCAAACTGCAGGAAGGAGTTAATGCAGAACGGCCCGAAAGTGAGGGGAAGCGCATCGACGACCACTTCAAGGGCACGAGAAACCTACAGGAACTGCTGAAACGAGTGAGGGTTGCGGGAGATGGGGAAGTGTCCCCTGTCGTCGAGAGAACAAGGAGAACCCACAAGAGAAAGAAAAACGCCACACCATGACGGAATGACGGTGGGGTGGAAAGAAGGCGTCCCATTCGAAACAAAGAGAATGCGAGAAAAGAAAAAAAAGAAGAAGGTAATAATTGCACGAGTAATAGTGCGGCCGAGAATAGCAGGCGCTACTCCTATCAAAGAAAAGGAATTTTATATTTGACTTAATGCGCTCACTCGTTAATAAATGCCCTACAAAAAAAAAGCATACCAAGTAGAGTTCTAATAACTTAGAAAAAAAATTGTAAGAAGCAATAACAATAAAGACAAAAAAGAGAAAAAAACAACACCAATAACAATACAAACAACACTACTTTGGCATAAAGACCTAAGATCCAAGTGAAGGGCATGTGAAACACTATATGAGCCACACATTCAAGATTATTATGCTGCCATCATTTTTTGATTTTTCAACATAGCAGAACTTGTGATGCGTTTCACTCAGAAGTAAAAAATATATATCTATATATATTTCATTTATTTCTGTTAAATTCGTAGCTGAAAAGTTAAAAAGCAGTAGTAAGCTTTCCCAATGTATACGTACAACATTCTTCCAAAGCATCAACTCAATCCCCATTAGTGTGGCCGTATATTTTATCGATCCAATACTGAGAGAAGAGCTTCTCTAGCTGGTACTCCCCTCGCTTGGCCTTTTCATAAATCTCCGCTCGCCACTTCTCTAAATTGTCTTCCTGTATCTCCGTTTCATTGAAAATTCGAATCACCGGCAGTCCTTCGAACACCGCGACGAGCGCACTAGGATGAACTTCTCCACCGTAGTCCAGCGAATTTTCCGACCCAACACAGCCTAACTTCCGTACCACGGCCTCCGGGTCAACAATGATAGGAATCGCCCCAAAACTCAAGGCTTCCCAGGTTCGAAAACAATCGTAGCCCATCCCAATGGGGGAAACCACGAATGTGAAGTTATTAATCACACGGAAGAAGTTATGTTGGCTTCGGTCTGTCAGGACGTACGCCAGGGGCTCCACCCCACTGGCAGTGCGCATCGTTTCGTTTTTGAGATGCTCCAACAAGCTCGCTCTCCAGGACCACACCGTGAAGGCGGTCAACACCTCCTTCCGACGCACTCCAGGCTCCCCATATGGGTGTTGCTGCAGTTTGTGATACAGCGCTGCTGTGAAGGGCAGCAGTGCGACGTGCTGGGCGGCTGCAGCGGCTCGGTTGCCGGGCTCATTGTGAATGATGAGCACCTCGTGAAAGAGAGAGGGACGACCCTCCCGCTTTCGCTTCTCAGCCGGGACCTCCACGACGTAGATGGTGGTGACCCGCTCCGGCAGCTGCTCGAGCGGGATCCACTCCACCGGGGGGTCTATGGTGCCTCCAGCGAACATTTCTAGTGCCTTTTCGAGCCACGTGGAGCCGGAACGACCAAAACGAAGCTGGTGCTTCACATGAGGAAACAGCGGATTGAGATCTAAGCCTTGAAGCTGCAGTGCCGTGTAGGTATTCTCCATCTCAGTGAAGGCGATGTCGTTGGCTTCCGTCACTCGCAACGACGTAGCGGAAATGTGGTGCACCAGCGTACCGATCGGGGTGGGTGTAAACTTTGGGTGTCGAATATTACCGTTGATGCCGTACCAATGCGCTAATAAAGGGTGACGCACCAGATACGTGATGTTGACATTGGGATGCGGTAGCACTTCGGGAAGAAAGAAGCATTCGGAGGCCGGTGCATCGCCTTCCACGGCGAGAAGCACAAACTTTCGCTTTGCTGTAAGCAAGATATGGGTGCGAAAGTATAAACATCGAAGGACAAACCTGGAAACCATCCAATTAAAGATGTGCACCACCAGTGGCGGCCGATTCGGTAGATGCAACAGCTCCACAAATCGATCACACACTTCATTTCGAACCGGACTAAGCTCCATCTGCTGCACAAAATACCGATCTAAAAATTGACTCATTTGCATTGGTGCCAACGTGGTCGGCGTCGAGATATCTCCTCGAATGAGTTCTGGGAGCAGTATTTCTGGTGCCACAGAGAGAGCAGCAGCAGCAGCGTCGTCCTTCCTCGGAACAGGGGAGTCCTGCTGTAGCGCGTGTGGAGGTGTCCACACAAGAAATGTTTCGTTGCGCATTAGATGCGCCATCTGGTCTCGTTTTCTCCTTTTCTCTTTCTTTTTCGGCTCCACGGTGGAGTTCGGGTGTCTGGATTGGCCCATTGCACCATTGTCTGTCTCACCCTGCGGTGGGCCTTTCGCGTGTGCCGCCCACTCTGGCGTGTGACGAGCCTGCCACAGGGCCTCTCTCTCCTCGTCCGAAATGAACACGCTACTGGGTGTGTACGCACTGACCCGAAAGTCCGCATAGGTTTCTAAATTAAGGTAGTACACCAATGGTTGATGACGCAGGTCCTCATGCACAAGATGTTTGAAGAAGACAAGCTCGTCGGGGTCGGCATGCTCCACCACGAAATGATCCATTTTTGGAAGAGGCTGATAGCCCACAGGAAAAAAGGAGGTCCCATTAAGCATTCGCCTTGTGGAGAAATTGGTAGTCAACGTGCTCTGGTTAGGAGCGCTATCGTTGTCGCTGTGGGTTTCACTGCGGTGAGGAGAAGGAGGAGGAACTGACGTCGTCCTGCCTATCGGAAGAACGGTGGAACGGACCTTCAAAGTAGCATTGTACGCATCTGCTTCTACGAAGGGCAGAAGACGAAACTTTATGAGCGAGGGAGAAACGACTAGACTGGAGAAACAAACAACGAGGAGTCCCAAGAAGAGAAACACGAGTATACAGAGAATTCGAAAAGGTGGTTTGGACATCTTTCTCGAGTGTTGTACTCCCGACTGGCGGGGGAAACAAATATCCTTTAGAAGGAGACGGTGGACTCTCCGGTGATCTCGTCGCGGAGGGGGGTCGCTAAAAGACAAAAAAACAGCAACAACAAAATAGTTAAGAGAAAATATTGATATTTATACTGAATAAATTTTACAAGAGATCAACGAGATGTAGAAATATATATTTGTAATGAAGTGTACGGAATATCTAATGTAAATAAATAAAATGGGAAGGAGTATTTATGTAGATGGAAGAATTAAACCCTGGACTTAGACTCCTTTGAGAAAGAAGAGCTCTGATTCTTTTCTTCCTGCGTGGGGAAAAAAAAAAGGGATGAAAAGAGAATAAATATGAAATCCGAAACGCGCCAAACAGAGAAAACATAATATTAATTCGTAAGAATATCTAGTCGAATCCATACTCTTCACATACCAAGTAAGTGTCTTTGTTTTAAGGTTTTCAGCATTCTGTACCGGATGGTAAATATACGCCATGAACGTAAGAAATAGGTTTAATAAATTAAAAGATCAATTGTCTTTCTGAAGGAGAATTTTTTTTTTTTTTTTTGAAGCGTGCGTAGTGAATGATAAGAAAGGAGGTAATGGGAGGAAAGATGGATAGAGGAAAATGAGTTCATTTTCTGTCCTGCTCGTATCAATATATATTCTTTGTTTTCTTTCCTCTATTATTAAGATTTTTCAACACTTTTTTCAGAAAAGAAAGTGTTTCTTTTAGAAAAACATAGTTTTAATTTTTTCTTGCAAGTTTTTTAATAGGAGTTGTCCAACACGGAAGTCGAGCGCAACCAATGGATCCCCATCGACCTAACCAAATGGCAGCTCATCGGTCAGAGCTGAGCAGTCCAATACGGAGATGGGTTCCGATATGCGGGTGAATCGGTTAACCTCCAGGTGTACCAGTATAGTAAGACCGTTATGGTCTTAGCCCACAACGGGGTATACGTTACCGGGGAGGCTCTCCGGGATCCGTACCAGGTACTGATGTTCGCCAACGAACACCTTCACTGGATTTGCCTTTCGAGCAATTGGCAGAGGCCAGGTGGCGCGAACAGATGAGAGGTATAATGGATGCGATGAATCAGCAGCATGCTGAAACTATTATCGGACACGCTTATGGGGCTGCGGGCTTACGGTCACAAATTACGATGGCGAATGCGGTTGGTGATATGCGGGCTCATACGGTCCAAAAAGAGGCCGATGTTACGGTGCGTTTTTCCCAGTTGGAGAGGAAGAACGACTTGGCCGTATCACAGAGGAATGCCACTATTCATACCCAATCCGAGAAGATTAGAGCTTTGGAGCAAGAAAACTCCGACAGCGTATCAAATCAGAGGGGAATTTCAAGCAAGCTGTACAATTGCAAATGTCTACTATTAAAGAGTCTTCCCGCAGGCGTTGCGTGCTCAGGAGTCCGCCTTGACTACTCTGAAAAATTATGTATGTGAGAGAGCACATTCAACAGCTCACCGGAAAACTGGAGAGCGTTTCGAATCTACAGGATATACTCCAGCGGACACACGGCTGGATAGGTTACAGGCGGCAGGCTCACAACCCAACGTCATGGACGGTTTTTCACCTGTTCTTTCAGATACGGCGACGCGGAAGACGGAAATGGAGAATATTCGAAGAGAAGAGTTCTTTGGCGGAACAACTGAAGTTGGCCGGTCCATCCCAACACAAAACAAATTTCTCAGTAGCCACGGATATCTCCGCGATTCATAAAGTTTTTAGTTTTTCTTTATTAAGTCTTTTGCGAGTCAGGCGACGGCCTTATCGGAGCTCGCCTTTGACGAGCTTCAGCAAAGGTTTTCTTCTTTGCCGACACACCGCGCCGTGAGTGTATCGAGAACCCAGAGCTTATTAAGGGTACAGGACTGCGTTTCCAGCCAGAGAGCTCGGACGATGAGGGACGTGAGGAGTATCTATGCCCCTTTTCGATATAAACGTACCGCCAATAATGTAGCGGACGCACCTTAGCGAGGTAGACCATTATCTACTGACGAACTAGTGAAAAGGTATTACATGCAAGATGGAGCATTGGACCCGTGGATTGTATAATATACTCAACGGGATTTTTTCTTGGCAAATCGCAATATACTGTTGCTTTTATATGTACAGATTAAGAAAAAATATAAAACTAAGACTTAATTCGATGGTTTTAAAAGATTTGTCATATGAGCATGCTATCCGCAGTACTGTAACTTCCGACCGCACCTTTCTTTTGAAATGGCGAATTAGAAATAAAATGTTTATATATTAAATCCCAAACGAACGAAAAAGAGAAGTAATAATAATAAAAATAATTTGTATGCATATATATTTAAAAGCCTTTTGCTCTCTATCTCTCATAGAAAAATAGAATCGTTAATGGAAACCCTTTACCAGATTTTCATTACTCACACTACTGACTGCATCGAAAAGAAGCCCCTCCAATGCAGAAAAAGGAAAACCAAACCATTGAAGGACTTGAACATGCTCAATCTTCAGCCAGTCTTCACTTACTCCTGGTTATCTTGCAGCGTAAAAGCACATCGGACGGCTCCTCATTCCTCATTGGTGTGACTCGAAAACAAATCGTACCAATACTGCGTAAACATTTTCTCTAACTTGTACTCCCCTCGACGGAACTTGTCATAAACGTCTTGACGCCACTTGGTGATATTTTCGGGTGAGATGTCGGTGTAGTTTTGAACGATCACCACGGGAAGGTCTTGGAAGAGATCCGCCATGGCTGAGGAATCCAAGTCGGGAAACGGCTCTGGATCGGGCCAAATGGATTTAGGGTCTTCGATAATCGGAATCGCCCCGAAGCTCAGGGCTTCCCAGGTACGGTAGCAGTCATAGCCGTATCCTCGAGGCGACATGACAAACACGTAATCATTCAGTAAAGAAGCGAACTCGTTGTGAAAGATCGAGGTGACGGTGTACACGTGCGGGATAAGCTTCGGAGAGTGCAGGTACCGATCCAAATCAATGCGGAAGTCCCACACATGATAAGCAGCTACAATCATGTTCTCCTTCTTCGGATCTCCATACGGGTGTTGCTGCAGTTTGTGATACAGCGCTGCTGTGAAGGGCAGCAGTGCGACGTGCTGGGCGGCTGCAGCGGCTCGGTTGCCGGGCTCATTGTGAATGATGAGCACCTCGTGAAAGAGAGAGGGACGACCCTCCCGCTTTCGCTTCTCAGCCGGGACCTCCACGACGTAGATGGTGGTGACCCGCTCCGGCAGCTGCTCGAGCGGGATCCACTCCACAGGGGGGTCTTCTGTCTTTCCGGCAAAGAGCTCCAAGGCACGCTTCAAGAGCGTAGTCCCTTGCCGCCCCAGCTTCAGTTTGTGTGGAATGTGAGGAAACACCTTGTTTAGATCTAAGCCCTTCATGTACAAACTCACGTAAAAACTACTGTACTTCATCAAATCAATATCGGGTGGATTGTACTGCGCAAGAGAAGTCATGTCATTGCGAAAGGGTTTACGACCAATTGGGGTCGGTGTGAATTTCGGGTGCTTCACTTGTCCATTGACACCATACCAGTGAACTAGCAGGGGATGCCGTAGAAAGTACGTAATGTTAAAGTTTGGCACGAAGAGCACTTCCGTGAGGTAGAAGGAGTTGGCCACAGCGTTATCGCCTTCCGGGGAGACCAAGACAAACTTTCGCTGTGCTGTGAGAAGGGCGTGTGAGCGAAGGAAAAGACATCGATACGCGAATCGAGAGACCATCCAACTATGCATGGTCAATACCAGTGGATCGCGCTGAGGAAGGTGAAGCAGTTCGATAAAATGATCACAAAACCCGTTGGTAATGGACGGTAATTCCATGTGGTGAACAAAGTAGCGGTCCAAGACATCCATCATGGGTGGCAGAGCGTCATTACTGACATAGTCACCTTGAATCATCGTGAAAAGAATGTCGTCCGGTGAAAGATTGTTGTCCGGATTAACATCCTCGACGTGAACTTCCTTTAAGTCTAAAGAAATTTGGGTTTCGGAAAGAGAAAATGCGGTGGAGGCGTTCCGTGTACTAGAATCCTGAATGGTGCTGGCAGCGTTCATACTGGTAAAATGGACGCCACTACTTTGAGGAGTAGAAGAATTACCATCACCCCCATGACTACTATTACTGATACTGCTATTCTCAATGGTGAGTGTGCTCTCGCTCGATAGAATGTTAGTGGTGGTTTCCACGACAGGCTGATGCTGTGCTGTGGTTTCTTCAACAAGAGCTTCTGTGGGAGGTAACGTAGGTGCAGCGCTAGTTGAGACCACGGGCTGAGGTAACCCTCGCATTCGTTGTTGCCACTCCGCTGTCCGACGCGCCGCTCGCAAGGCTTCTCGTTCGTCTTCATTCACGTAGACACTGCTATACGCGAAATTGCTCGGTCGAAGATCTCCCATTACCTCTAGTGCGATGGAAAAGACAAATGGAGAGTGTACGAGCGTCTCGCGAGTGTGCTCCCAGTAAAAAATCATTTCCGGCCAGTCATCCGAGGGGTCGGGAAGGAAGCAGTCCTGCGGAGGCATCGGACCATAATTCGGAGGGAAAAAATGACCGGGAGATCCTTTGTACGGCATCCAATAGGCAGGAGGACTGGTCAAGTTCCTGAGCAATGTTAAGGTATCATTGAGTTGACGTTCCGTGATGTTGGAGTTCGTGGAGCCCGTCGCGCTCACATCATACTCCGTTGCGGTTGTGGTGTCCGCCGCTGCAGTCCACAAAAGAATAGTATGATGAGGGAGAACCAAAAGAAACACCCAAAATAACACTAGATGGACCGGAAACAGAGCGGAGGAGATTTCAGAGTGAATGAAGCTGTTTCGGCGGTATGTTTGATGTGAGAGGGTAACACGATGTTCCTTGGGCATCGAAGAGACCCATGGAAAGGAAAAAAGAGAAAAAAAGGATTTACTGATGACACTCAATGGTGCACCAAAGGAAATAAAGAAGTAAGAGAATATATTCCACCTCAAAAGTGGTCTAAAATATTGAATTTAGTCAGTATTCAGTTGCTTACTATATATTATAGAAAAGTAGAGCACCGCTAACACGCAAATCCACGATTTATCTGGCCAAACCTTTGCACTTCCACTTGCTTTTCTCTATGTGAGAAGAAGATGTCCTTATTTGCTCTTAGTTTTCAGTTGATATACCGTTTACACATAAGTTGTGCCTCGTGAAAGCGTAAGCGGATCTAGGCTTTTTGCTTTTAATTATACTTCAATCGAGTCTGACAAAAAAAAAAAAAAAAAAAAGAGAATAAGAGGGAGAAAGGGAAAGGTTCCATTCATTTGAACTTTCTGTATGCATGCCACAATTTTTATATACAAGCGAGAGTAAGTTTCTAAACAGAGCAATATATATTTTAGTAGTATTACGCGAAGTGAGAATTTTTGGTTTTAAACCCTTGGGTGTCGAACCCAAGGGTCCGAGTCGAGGTGGGCTCGGGGGTGGGTGGGTTTTTTTTTTTAAAAATATTTTTGATACCAGTGAGTTACACACTTCACTAGGTTCTTTTACCCAAAAAATTACAAAGAAATAAAGAATACAATAAATAGGTCATGCATATCGAATAAAAGATTAGATTTTATTCTCAGAAATTCACTTCTTTTCACAAGCCTTCCCCCCTCCATTCATTACTCTTTTCAAAGATCCAAAAAAAAAGAGAATTGAATTCATACATTTGTATGATTAATATGTATTGATTATTCTATTTTTATCATTATAGAGAAGGGAACAAATCTTCTCTCGGTGTCCATACGAAAAGAGAAATGAGCAGAAAGCGAAGCCAAACTGGTATAACTCTCCACAAATACTAATCTTTTATTGTTTGTGTGTGTATACATCAGACTCTTCTACGGAGCCATCAACTTGCAATGCAGAATATCTGAATCCTGAGATAATCCATATGACAACGGAAGATGTTACTCGTCATTGGTGTGACTAGAGAATCTATCGAACCAGTACTGCGCAAAGATCTTTTCAATCTTGTACTCCCCCCTCACAAACTTGTCGTGAATTTCTCTTTTCCACTTCGTCATGTTCTCTACCGTTATCTCGGACAAATGCGAGACGATCACGACAGGAAGCTCCTGAAACACATCCACCAGTGCTTCGGGGTGCCAGCCCGCGGCGTTGTACTTGAAGGGCATCTTCTCCAGCCACGCACCCCCTTGCACAATCGGAATCGCACCATACGACAAGGCTTCCCAGGTACGATAGCAGTCATACCCGAAACCTGCTGGGGACATGACAAAGGTGTAGTTGTTTAAGATGTGAGCGAATTCATCGTGAAAGGTGCTGGGCACGGTGTAGACGTGGGAGGCCATGGCCGGGGAGGAGAGGTACTCAAAAATATCCCGACGCCAGTCCCACACCGTAAACGCACGAATGATCTTATCTTCCCGCTCCGGTGCTCCAAAGGGATGCTGATACAGCTTGTGGTACAACGCGGCAGTAAAGGGTAGAAAGGCAGCGTGCTGTGCCGCTGCCGCCGCCCGGTTCCCGGGTTCATCGTGGATAATCATGACTTCATCGAGATACGAAGGACGCTCCGGCCGGAGGCGTTTCTCTGTCGCCACGTCGATAATGTAGATGGTGGTGACACGCTCCGGCAGCTGATCGAACGGGATCCACTCCACCGGGGGGTCGATGGTGCGACCTGCAAACAGCTCCAGTGCCTTTTCTAGCCACACACAACCCACTCGACCGTAGTGAAGTTCGTGTGGGATGTGCGGAAACAGCTGATTGAGATCTAAACCCATCAGGTACAGCTGCGTGAAGGCATTCTGGCGTACGTTGTGCTGGTGTTCTTCGAAGGAGTTCTGAGTCAGTGAAGTGCCGGAGCGGTGAAAGGGCCTGCTGCCGATTGGCGTTGGAGTAAACTTAGGATGCCGAATTTCTCCATTCATCCCATACCAGTGGAGTAACAAGGGATGATTCAGCAAAAAATCGATGGTGTAGGCTGGAAATACGAGCACCTCATCCAAATCGAAAGAGTTTCCACAGCAGTTGTCACCTTCTGGAGAGACCAGCACAAACTTGCGCGTGGCAGTGAGGAGCTCTGGCGTACGAAGATACAAACATCGAAGTCCGAAGCGAGAGGTTAACCAGCTGTGCATTGTCACCTGCAAGGGCGGCCGATCCGGCATGTGCAGCATTTCTACGAAATAATCACAAAAGTGGTTCAGGACGGGGGAAAGCTCCATTTGATGCACAAAATAGCGATCCAAGACGTCCATCATCGCCGGATGGATTCCATCTCCCACATAGTGTCCTTGAATCAACTGTGGCAATATTTCATGGGGCGAGAGGTGGGTTTCCATGTAGATATCGAATTCTTCTTCTTTGCGATACGAATGCATGCTGTTATGGGCTGTCTTCTTGGTCTTTCGTTTCAATCGCAATGGTACATGTCGCTTCTTTTCCCGATGCGCTTGCAGTGCCACACGCTCCTCGCTCCCCACATACATGCCGCTACGGGTGTAGTGACTGGGCTTCAAGTCACCGTACATCTCCAAGAGAAACGAGAGGGCGAAGGGGCTGTGGATCAAATCCTCTCGCGTGAAGTCGTAGTAGAAGATAATGACGTCCCAGTCCTCTACCGGGTCGGGAAGATCCTCTCGACCTGCCGGCGGCAGCGGCCCAAAGTGCGGTGGAAAGTACGCGCCAGGAACACCGTGAAAGGGGGCGACGGTCCGTGCGGTAAATTGTCTGGAGAGGTTAGGCACGTGCGAAGTGTAGGATGGTGCGTGGATTGTACGGGTGCCATCTGTACCCGACGTCTTCGTACCATCATTGCTGACTAAACTACGGCCCTGGACTGCCGTTGGCACTTCGCTGCCAAGTCCAAGGAGGAACAGGAATATCACCATGAACCGAAGGGCAAAGAAAAAATGATTACTCACCGCACCAGCGAAGGGCAAAGGGAGAAGACCATCATAGGAGAAACGACGGATGTCTGATGGATGCCAAGTGTGTGAGGAGCTCATGGAGGAGCGTCAAGCGACGAATGAAGCTCCACGGACCCTTTACGAACTTCTCGATGATGTTACTGCTGCAAGGAGGACCTACCAACCAAATTACCAACAAGGCGCGAAACGCAGAGAAGAAAAGACAGGGTGGAATTCCCCTCCAGCTTATAATGATGCTAAAATAGTAATAAATAATAGGATAAACCTCTAGATAGACGCTGACGAACACGCTCTTCAGGCATTATAGATTTCTTCTTGTTTTTCTATGATGATAACGGACTGATTTAGAGGAAAATACTAATAATCCACAGCGAAAGGGGTAAACACACGAAAAAAGAAGAAAAGAATTTAGTAGCAAGACGCGACTTTACCACAGTAGAACGAGCCAGAGAAATATCAATGACCTACAAGAGGATGTCCCTGTACACAAATCTGACATCACAGAAGAGATAATTTTCCCAAGGAACGCCGAGATGGCATTTTTATTCGTCATTGGTGTGACTAGAGAATCTATCGAACCAGTACTGCGCAAAGATCTTTTCAATCTTGTACTCCCCTCTCACAAACTTGTCGTGAATTTCTGTTTGCCACTTCGTCAAATTGTCTGGGTTAATTTCAGAGAAGTTCCCCACCACCACCACTGGTAAGTCTTGAAAGATCTTCGTGAGCGCGCTGGCTTGCAGCTCTTCATACTTATGCGGCGCCTTCCAGAGGTAGCCGGGGTCTTGCACAATCGGAATTGCACCATACGACAAGGCCTCCCAGGTGCGATAACAGTCATACCCGTACCCTACGGGAGACATGACAAAGGTGTAGTTGTTTAAGATGTGAGCGAATTCATCGTGAAACCACGTTTTCACGGTGTAAACATGCGGCTCCATCTCGGGTGTGTGCAAGTAAGTGAAAATGTCTCGACGAAAGTCCCACACGTTAAAGGCGGAAATAATTTTGTTTTGCCGCTCGGGGGAGCCGAACGGGTGCTGCTGCAGCTTTTGATACAACGCAGCGGTGAAGGGCAGCAGAGCGATGTGCTGGGCGGCCGCACTGGCTCGGTTGCCGGGCTCCTCGTGAATGAGGAGGACTTCCTCAAGGTAGGAATGGCGACCGAGCACGGATCGCTTCTGCGCTGGCATCTCTACAATGTAGATGGTGGTGACACGCTCCGGGAGCTGATCGAACGGGATCCACTCCACCGGGGGGTCGATGGTGCGACCTGCAAACAACTCCAGTGCCTTTTCTAGCCACACACAACCCACTCGACCGTAGTGAAGTTCGTGTGGGATGTGCGGAAACAGCTGATTGAGATCTAAGCCCATCAGGTACAGCTGCGTGAAGGCATTCTGGCGTACGTTATCATTATGCTCCTCGAAGGAGTTCTGAGTCAGTGAAGTGCCGGAGCGGTGAAAGGGCCTGCTGCCGATGGGAGTGGCGGTGAACTTGGGGTGCTCAATATCCCCATTCAGTCCATACCAGTGCAGGAGTAACGGATGATTTAAGAGGTAGCTCACGTTGTAGTTCGGATCCATCCCTATTTCACCCTGCAAAGAGTCGCTCTCGAAAGAATTTCCACTGGCGTTATCGCCTTCCGGTGAGACCAGCACAAACTTACGCCGCGCTGTTCGCAGCTGCGGGGTACGGAGAAATAAGCACCGTAGCCCAAAACGAGAGACCATCCAGCTATGCATCGTCACGATGAGTGGGGGACGATCCGGGATATGCAGAAGTTCGACAAAGTGCTCACACAAGGAATTCTTCACGAGCGAGAGTTCTTGCTGATGCACAAAGTAGCGATCCATGACATCCCCCACTGGCGGGGGTTCATTGGCTCCGACGTAGTTGCCCTGAATCATGTGCACCAGTGTCTCCCTCACCGGCTCTGGCTCATTATCTCTCGAGACCGCCACGTCGGAGAGCAGAGCGGAGGATGGGGAGTTGGGGTGATTCCACGAAAAAGAAGAAGGCAGCTGCTCTTTCTGTAGTCGATACAGACGAAGCGCCTCGCGCTCCTCAGGACTGATGTACATGCCACTAGGGGCGTAGGCACTGGGCTTCAGGTCCCCAAATGTTTCCAAGACAAACGTCAAAGCAAAAGGTGCGTGACGTGCATCTTCCATCGTGAACTCAAAGTAAAAGATTACAATATCCAAATCTTCAGCGGAGTCTGGTACCGTTAAGTTAGCCGGTGGAACCGGAGCATAATCAGGTGGGAAATACGCTCCAGGCGCACCGCGGTACTTCCACCCGGACTCCGTGGTTGTGGACGAGTCGTTGTGGGTTGTCTGTCTTTTACTGTTGGCAGTCGTTGCCATCCTTATCGAAGTCGGTGTGCTCCGCATATTATTCAGAGGGCGACTAGTGGATGTGAGTAAGGTGAATGAAGCGGGATTCATCTGTAGTCCCTGCTCGCCTTTCACTAGCGGCGTTTCCTCGACACGATGACAGGCGCCGCGTGGCTCGTGAGGCGGGACCAGCAGTAGAAGAAGCGCTGCCCAGAGCACAAGACGCCACGAGTGCCTCCGCAGCTTGCTTGACAATGTCAATGAAGAGGACAGTGCTTTGCCAGTCCAGCCGAACGCGAGTCCACCAAACCCATGTCTCTTTGCCATTGCCCAACAAAAACAACAACAAAAAAAAGTCGCACTCACACCTGTAAGAAATAAACAGGAGAGGAACCAATAGAAAAATATTGCAGAGCTCCCTCGAAATGCGTTCAATCAAGAAGGAAGGAAATAAAGGAAAATGTGTGATGAATGGTGAATAGGATGCATCTACTACTGATGCTTTAGCCTCGTTGCTCTAAAAATAGAGAGTATAGGAATGAACGAGTGCAGCTGCTTGTGTGTAAGCCAGTGAAAAGAAAAGAAAAGCCTTCAGTTCTCGACTCGAATTATTTCAGCTTGTGTTTGCGTTCCACAAACGTTTTCTCTCTTTCTTTACAACCCAGAAAGAATAATGTCGAAAGACGTCTCGCAATTAATAAATTTTGAACTGAACAAAAGAAGGGAAGAAAAGCCAGCAAAGCTGTCAACACCAGTGGTGAAGAGAAACAACAACAGACACAAATAAAGCAGTTCAAAACATAACAAGAGTTTTGACGAAGTCGATATGAGTGATAAAGTTCTCTTTTTTCCTTATCTGTGGTTTCCTTCACAATTACACGTTCGAAACTTCTCGATACGCTAATTAATTGAAACTTACAAACGAAGCGAGGAGATAATAGACACCGCCCAGATTTGGAATATTATTGTTTTGATCGCGTGAAAGGACAAGTCTTCAACAATAACAACTAAACAAAAAGAATATCTTCATCCGAGAGCGAAAAATTAAAAAACACATCACCATCTTTTTCATTCAAGTTGGTTCTTCATTAGTGTGGTTGTAGACCATATCCATCCAATACTGTAAGAAGAGCTTCTCCAGCTGGTACTCCCCTCGCTTGGCCTTTTCATAAATCTCCGCTCGCCACTTCTCTAAATTCTCGAGTGTGATTTCATTATCACTCTTTACCTTTACCACAGGGAGATCGTCGTACACGTTCAGCATGGCGGCAGGGCTCACGGGAGCTCCGTACTCCAACGCTCTCGCACCGCCGAGGCACTCGAGTTTCCCTACAAACATCACCGGATCTTGTACGATCGGAATGGCCCCAAACGCTAAAGCCTCCCAGGTACGATAGCAATCATAGCCGAAACCGACAGGAGACATGACAAAGGCCATCTTGCCCAGCAATGGGTAAAATTCTTCGGGTAGGTTCGTGGTGACATTTTGCACGAAGGTTTGAATGTGCGGCTGCCCGAGGTAGGCAAATAAGTCTCTTCGCCAGTCCCACACGGAAAAGCCGACCAGAAGCTTCATGACACGATCGGGACTACCGTACGATTGCTGCTTTAGTTTGTGATACATTGCTGTGGGAAAAGGAAGCAGAGCGATGTGCTGGGCGGCTGCAGCGGCTCGGTTGCCGGGCTCATTGTGAATGAGGAGCACCTCATCGGTGAGGCTGTGACGTGGTTTATTCCTCTCCTTCTCGGCTTTGAAGTCGATAATGTAGATGGTGGTCACGCGCTCCGGGAGCTGATCGAACGGGATCCACTCCACCGGGGGGTCGATGGTGCGACCTGCAAACAACTCCAGTGCTCTCTCCAGCCAAACCGTTCCTCGACGTCCGTATCGGAGTTCGTGCTGGATGTGTGGAAATAACAAACTCAAGTTCAACCCTGATAAGTAGTGCTGAGTGTAGCCGTTGTGCCGATAAATGGCGTCTGCCTCCCCGAACCAGAAGGTTTGCAGCGATTGTCCAGAGCGGTGAAACACCTTGTTCCCAAGCGGGAGGGGTGTGAATTTACGATGCTGCAAGTTCCCATTTACCCCATACCAATGCAGCAAGAGGGGATGCTCGATAAAATAGGTTAGAGTAAAATTCTTCTCTAACATCACGTCATCCAGGAAGAAGGCGTTTGAGGCAGCGTTGTCTCCTAAGCTCGCCACGAGCACAAACTTTCTCTTGGCTGTTAGGAGGGCATTCGTGCGGTAGTACACACATCGCAACGCGAACCGTGCAATCATCCAGTTAAACATACTCACAATCAATGGAGGTCTATCGGGAATGTGCATGAGCTCGATAAAGGTATCACACATTTCATTCTTAATGCTACTCAAGTCTTGGTGATGTGTGAAGTAGCGATCAGTGAAGGGGATGAGATCCGGATAAAAGGTCTGCTCGATGTGATGCCCGTCGATGAGCTTTTCCAATATCTCATCGGGGTGTGTGTTCTCCTCTGTGGAGAGCGCGTCTAGTGGGACAGCTGCGCTCTTTTGAACGGGACCCAAATTAGAGTGCATCACAGGAAAGAAAGAGAATGATGATGCGTCATTCACGGAGACGTTATTCGACGCATGTTGGTGTGAGTCGGATTGCCGCTGTCGTTTTCGTTCCGCCAGCAGTGCCTGCCGTTCTTCTAACATGACCACGAGACAGCTGGAAGTGTAAGTACTTGGTCGTAGCCCAGTGTAGGACTCCGTCGAGAAGTGAAACGCTATGGGCTGATGCATCAAATCGTCCATCACAATATCGCTCGAGTAAATGGTTTCATCGAGATCATCGGTGGGCTCTGGAAGTCGAACGTCGACGTCTGGGATCGGACTATAGTCCGGGGGAAAGAAGGAACCGGAAGCATTACGCGTCGGCGACCGAGTGTCCGTCGTCGTACCACCCGATGCTGTAACATTGCGAATACTGAGGGGCTTCTCCAGCACACTAAAGTGACCAGACGCTGTGATAGGTTGGATTGGGGTGGATGTTTGGTTCGCATCGTTCAAGTCTCCGTAGACCTTCTCAGAGCATAGAGCGCAGAGTAACACAATACAGAAGACCACACAATAACGCACTCGGCAAAGGAAAAAGCTATAGGAAGTCCAGGGTATCGCTAAAGAAGAGTTATAGTACATGTCAACGCGTGCGTCTGAGATAGAGGCGTTCCTTGTTATTAACGTGTATATAGATGTATATTCGATTATTATTTTTTGCTTTGTGGTGACATGAAGTTAAAAAATGGCAACCGTGTGAGATTCACGAAAGCATTCGTGAGAGACGATCGACAAGCTGTACGGCTGAATTCGATTCTTTTTTTTGACTAAGAAGTGTTGTCAAAAAAACAAAAGAGGAGAAAAGCCGCATAACAACATGAAAACAATTTACGATAAGAATAACAAGCACGCAGCTGCATGAGGGGCCCGCTCTTAACGAGACGAGCGAATTACTCCACTGCGACATCTTTGATAGAATCGAGGGCTATTTCGAGCAGATGTGATAAAATTATGGAGAGAAGAAAACGTTACCCCTCAAAGAAAAACCTTTGTCCACCCCCATTTACTGAAGTCAGAAGGTAAGAGAAAGAAAAGAAAGAAAGACAGAAAAAGCTGTTCACCGCAGCCCCACAGATAAAGTGAAACATCCATAAAACCAATAACACTTCAAGAAATAAAAAATAAATAGGGAAATACAAGGATAAGAAAAAAAAAAAAAAACCCGTCTCCCCTTGTGTTTTTAAAAGAGCTGCTACGACGGCTCCTCATTCAAGTGCCCGTAAATTTTATCGATCCAGTATTGTAGAAATAACTTCTCCAGCTTGTACTCCCCTCGCTTAGCCTTTTCATAGACTTCCGCTCGCCATTGGGTCATATTCTCTAGATTGATGTCTGTGTCTTTCTCAATCATGATTACAGGGAGGTCCATGTACACATTCCGTAGGGCTCTGGCCTGCATTTCATGGCCGTAGTCGATGCCTCCCCAGTGCATGACGCTTTCGTGTTGTCCCACCAGGGTCACTGGGTCACGAAGGATCGGAATCAACCCAAATGCTAAGGACTCCCAGGTACGAAAACAATCATAGCCGAAACCATGTGGTGAGACGACGAAGGCAGGCTCATCCATGATGGCGTAAAGATCTTGTGGCAGGTTCGAACTCGGCTCCCGAATGTACTGGCGCACCTCCGAATGGAGAAGGTAATGATTTAAGTCTTTTCGCCAGTCCCACACGGAGAAGGCGACCAACAACTCCATTTTACGATTTGGATTCCCATACGGTTGCTGCTTTAGTTTGTGATACATTGCTGTGGGAAAAGGAAGCAGAGCGATGTGCTGGGCGGCCGCAGCGGCTCGGTTGCCGGGCTCATTGTGAATGAGGAGCACCTCATCGGTGAGGCTGTGACGTGGTTTATTCCTCTCCTTCTCGGCTTTGAAGTCGATAATGTAGATGGTGGTCACGCGCTCCGGGAGCTGATCGAGCGGGATCCACTCCACCGGGGGGTCGATGGTGCGACCTGCAAACAGCTCCAGTGCTCTCTCCAGCCAAACCGTTCCTTTTCGACCGTAGCGCAGCTTGTGCTTAATATGAGGGAAGAGTAGACTAAGGTCTAGACCTTTGAGATACAATTGAGTGTATCCATTTTGCTGTATATTAGACTCAATTTCTTGGAGCCAGCTGCTTCGAAGAGATTGACCAGAGCGGTGAAACATCTTGTTCCCTAGCGGCGTCGGTGTGAATTTAGGGTGCTCGACGTGACCGTTCACCCCATACCAGTGCAACAAGAGGGGATTGCTGAGAAAGACAGAAACATTAAATTTCGGATCGCCTAAAGCCTCGTATTGAAAGAACGAGTTGGCAGCACCATTGTCTCCTTGTGTTCCCACCAATACAAACTTTCGAGTTGCAGACTTTAACGCATTTGTGCGGTAGTACACACATCGCAACGCGAACCGTGCAATCATCCAGTTGTACATTCCTACAATCAATGGAGGTCTATCGGGAATGTGCATGAGTTCGATAAAGGTATCACACATTTCATTCTTAATGCTACTCAAGTCTTGGTGATGTGTGAAGTAGCGATCAGTGAAGGGGATGAGATCCGGATAAAAGGTCTGCTCGATGTGATGCCCGTCGATGAGCTTTTCCAGTATCTCATCGGGGTGTGTGTTCTCCTCTGTGGAGAGGGCGTCTAGTGGGACAGCTGCGCTCTTTTGTACGGGACCATCACTGAAGCGACGAAAAAGATTGTTTTGACTGCTGTTCGTGCTGTTGTTGGAATCTTTCTCTAATACAGAAAGTGGCGCTGTGCGGTTTCTTGGCGGAGTACCAGACAGAGACGCCTCACATTCGTCCAGCTGCTCTAATCTCCGTCTTTCGGCGCGTAACGCCTCGCGCTCTTCTCGGTTGATGAAGAGTCCACTGGAGGTGTACGAAGTGGCCCGAATGCCTTGATAGGATTCCATCGCGAAGTGGTAGGCCAATGGCTGATGCCGCAAGTCATCCCAGACGAGTTCGCTAAAGTAGACAGTTTCATCGAAATCGTCAGTTGGGTCAGGAAGTAGTTTATCATCTGGCGGAACGTGTGGATAATCAGGAGGAAAAAACGAAGGAATTTCAGAAAGCGCGTCCTGCTGCTGTTGTAAGGCGATGCACTCCGCAGTGGACGACCGCCTCGTGGCCGGATCGTTCGTCGAAGTTGCCGCAGTAGAATTCAGAGGATGGTGGGCCACGGTGGGAAACTGGTGAGACAAGACACTGATTGGTAATGTATCTTTACCACTCCTACTACTATTACTACTCCTACTAGTAGTATTAGGACTTCTTTCCTGGCTGTGAATAGGTGTTGCAGTGAGAAGGCTCCCGGCCGTGCTAGTGGTTGGCTTTACCGTGTCGGGAGAAGGGAAAGAAAGGGTATGAGCGCCACCCGTTGCATTAGTTTGGAGAAGTTCTGTTCGAGACGTGAGCCGCATGGCCACAGTGCTACTTGCCTGTGCTAGAAAGCCTGTGTTAGGAAGAGAGCTACTGCTGCCGTCCACCGATACTAATGATAAGCCACCAAACAGAAGCAGACAACAAAACAGAAATAATTTCCACAAGAGTCGGTGGGAGCCCCTACCAGAGCAGGTGGGGTCACACGACGTTAGATAATGTTGTTCGTTCCTGCATGCGAATAAAGGCATTTTCTAATGCCAACTCTTTTATTGTGTCACGGTGTGTGTGTACTTTGGGACACAGAACCGAGAACGCTTATTCAGAACGATTATCTATTCGAATTAAAAAGAAAAAAACAAAAACAAAAAGGAAAGGCTGAGATGAAAGTCAATTTCAGCACCGTAAAATACGAACGACGTCTGAAATGTGCGTTTCTTGTTCTATCACCGAATACAGGTGATTCCACTTAAATGAAAACCAATGAGTAAAAAGAAAGGGAAACAAACAAAAGGAAAGAAATTTAAGTAGACAGAATCAAATTGATACAGAAAAGAAGTTCTTTAAGCGTTTTGACTCCTCCCTGTGATACCTTAAAGGAATCAAGGTCATTTTATTTTGATTTCGGTTCATTTTTTACTTCTGCATTAATGGGAACTGTAGAAATAAATTTTCCAAGTTGAACTCTCCACGCTGCCATATGCGATGTGAGGAACACAAAAGGCAAGGATCTGAGAGGGTGAACCACGTGTTCCGTGAGGGGAGCGGGACTGCTGGAGCAGAATCATTAGTGCCCTTCTGGAGGAATTGAAACGGCCAAACACGAGTAGGAAAAGAAGAAAAGAATAAGTGGAAATCGACTTGGACAGGCTCAAAGACTGCCCGAATACGATCATCACGGATTGGCTTTTCAAATGGATTAGGTTGCTACAGTCTAAACCACTGCCGTGAAGAGGAGAAATGAGACCAAATTTTTTTGGGTAATACGTACTCGATTCATAAAGGATACTTTTCCGCTGATCCACTCGGCTGGTGATCGGAGTGGCCAACCCGGGTTTCCCTTTCAACATGGAGCGTAAAAGAAAAAGAGATGTTCCGCCGGCAACTCTTCTCGATCGAATCATACTTATTTCTCCTTGTTGTACGGGGTAAGATTACTCATCCATTTGTGAAGCAGCAACTTCTCGAGCTTGTACTTCTTCTGGTTAAAAATAGTGTTGGCCCATTTCTTCAAGTTCTCTGCTGTTACCACCTCACTCTTCTTCACAAACACCACCGGCAAGTGCTCAAAAACATCTAGGAAGGAAGCCACTTGGAGGTCTGTGATATCCCCCAGATTAACCACAACGTTGGGCTGATCCCGTAAATCCGCAACATTGCCAAGCCGACGCATTTCTTGCCCCTCCCCTGTATTCGCGTTCGGAATGGAAGTGCCTCCTTTCTGTATCATTTGAAGCTTTAAACGCTCTTCGAAATCGGGTATCTCGACAATCGGAATCGCCCCGAACACCAAGGCCTCCCAGATACAGCTGGAGTCGTAGCGGTCCTCCAAGGGGCAGGCGACGAAGGTGTTTTGATTCAGTGCAGTGTACCACTCCTCTGTGCCCATTTCATCCACCACATGACTCAACTCGGGATGTGCTTTCAGATGTGGGCAAAGGGATCCCTGATCGGTGGTCGGCATCCTGTCGTCCGCCATCAGCACCTTGAGCGCTCTCTCCGGATCGCCATGCGGGTGCTGCTGCAATTTATTCATTAAAGCGGTTTGAAATGGGATTAACGCGATGTGCTCCACCATATCTTTGGTGTACGAGGACTTTCCGCCTCGCATAATCATTACATCACCACCCAGGAGCATACGCCGCGTGCCATCTAACAAGGGCTGATTCACATTGGTTAGCACAATGTACACCGTCGTGATGGGCTCCACAACACGGTTCGGTGCGATCCATTCTCCAGGGGCAAAGAGCATCCCCCCAGTGAAGACATCGAGGGCGTGTTCTAAAAAAAGCGGTGCGTAATGGGCAAAGCGAATCGGCTTTGGCCCACGTGGGACTTTAGGGAACATCACGGTCAAATTTAAACTTCGCAACATCATTTTGGTCATGACGCGGTTACGGTACTCTTCTTTATAGCGTCGCGCTGCATCAAACGGCATAAAATGTCGACCCGAGCGATGATAAAACAAGAACCCTTTCGGGATGGGCGTGAAGTTGGGATGACGAATATTGCCATTAATGGAGTACCAGTGCATTAACGCCGGATGATTCAGCAAGTGCAGCGCCAGAACTTGGTTGTCTACCGTGTCGCCATCGACTTGCTGAAAATGGTTAAAACTGGATAGCGCACTGCCCTCCTCTTCCGAGGAAAGCAAAACGAACTGTCGCGAGAGATCAGTGAGCTCGTTTTGGCGGGCGAACAAACAGTGGTAGGTGAAGTTAGCCACCTGTGAGACGAAGAGGTGCACCAGTAAGAAGGGGTAGCCTCGAGCGTGAAGCAGAGCCACAAATCGATCACAGAAGTGCTGATGAATTCCACTACTCTCCATCTGCTGCTTGTAGTACAAATCGGTGACTTGCGAGAGCCCAAACGGTTCTCGCACACTGTCTCCACGAATCAACTCCTCAAACAGTTCTCGTGCTTTGAGGCGGGTGTGATTGAAAATTTTGAGATCCACCTCATGCATTCCCAGCGCACCACGTTCGTCTGGGGACAGATGCACCCCGCTGGTGGTGTAGCTACTCACCGCTAAACCCACATTCGACTGATACCCCAATGGCGAAACCAGAGGGGTATGGTGTAGATCTTCACGACAGATTTCAGGGTGTGGGATCCTCTCGTGTGTGTACATATCTTCACCGAACTCATCGTAGTTCATATTATCCGGCAGTACGAAGGTGGAGACGTTGTGAGTAAATAAAGTCTTGCGCGGCGCGTTCGGCACACTTCGACGATGTCGCGGGGTAGAAGTCCGCCGTGGCGAAGAGGATTTCTTTTTTCGGGGGCTGGGGGAGGTGGATGGAGGAGGAGCCCTGGAACTGCTGCTTGAGGTTGTACTATGTGAGTCCTCCGCCTTGGTAGGGGGTGTACTCGTGCTGGGCTCCTCGGTAGGGAAGGAGGTCATTGTCGGCTCTGGAGTTAAGCTAATACCACTGCTTCTGGGACTCGAACTCGGGGACTGAGAAGATTCGAGGGGCTCTTGTGTGGAAGAAGAAGGGGTCGGCTTCTCGTTGAAGAGTTTCTTGGAAGTGCTACTAGGTGTTTTAGAGGAGGATATGATCTCCTTGGATTCTTCACTGCTACTTGTGCTGAGTTCTTCACTTGAAGGAACGGGCTCTTCCACAGGATTCTCTGAACTGCTGGTGGTGGACGTGAGTTTCCTGTTCGCCTTCTTTTTGGGCTTCGCAGAGGAACTGCTGCTGCTTCTGGTACTGGAAGTGGCGGAATCGTCGTCGGAGTTGTCTGGAGCCTCGCTCGTGGTGGAAGTCGATTTCTTCACCGTCTTTGGTTTCTTGGAAGAAGTACGCGTACGAGTACTGCTAGAGTCGTCGAAGGACGCTGGGTCCGCGGTACTGCTCGAGGGCTCCTCTAAAGACTCTGGCTCCTCTGTGGTGGTGGTGGACCTCTTCAGAGCCGTTTTTTCGGAGGTACTACTGCGGCTGCTGGACGCTGAGCTTTTCGTACTCTCGGTCTCACTACTAGGCTCTTCGGAGGGATGTGGTGTCGGCTCTGTACTATCACTGCTACTATTTTCTAGGCTGTTGGAGTCACTCCCCACAATAAAATCGCTATCTGCATCAGACGGGTTCGCCCTTCGACTTCGGAATTTCATCTTGGACGCTGACTTGGTACGAGCTTCGGCCTCATCCGATGCAGCGGCAGAGGCCCACACCAATGACTGTACAGGATTGGGAGCGGTGACGGTAGTGCTCGGAACGCCGAGAAAGAGTGTCGTAGCACTGGGCGGTGCAACGGAAAAGAGAATGCAGGTGAGAAGAACAACAAAAACGATTTTCCGATGTGACGGAGGGCGGGCTGACGTCACCATTGCTTTCTTTTTGATAGATCTTATTATTATACCTTTTTTTTAAAAAGTCCTTTTTCTCTCTACTTTGGTATGCTTTACAAAGTAGTACTTTGCTGTTTCTTTTTTGTAAAAAATTAAGTAAAATAAATGTTGATGCGTGCTGTGTCGGTGTTTTCCCCGAAATGTTCTTTGTTTTGCTGCTCAATGTGAAGTGTTGCTATTTTTTCAACTAGTAAAATGGATTTGATAGATCTGCCCTTGGCGCCACAATGAAAGAATTAACCCAACACGATGATATTTGTGGTACAGGTTTTTTAAATAGTACTTCTATTAGGTGAAACTTCTCTTGAACCTTTTTGTCTTGGTAAAACAAAAACAAAAATTATATAGATGAAGAAGAGTATTTTGTCTAACAACAACTGTAAATGACTGATTAAGTCGTGTAAGGAATAAAAAGAAGGATCAGTAAAGGAAAAAAACGGAGCAGACGTGATACACAGGGAAAGAGGCCTTCGAAGGCGAAAATGATGGTGGCTTACTTATCTCTTTGCTTTAAGCGCAAAGGTGAAAAAACAACAGCTGACAACTTCAGTCCTTTTTCCAATATATTTTTTTGTGAGTTAAGTCGTAATAGTTCTGAGATGTCTCAGATCATTGGATCGTGAGGATCATGAGACTTCATTCGGGCAATCTCTCTCACCCTCATCCATCCTCAACTCACTCAACCTGGGGACCATTCCACTGAAGGAATGGCGTCGCATCGAACTGGCGTTACTCTTCATCGTTGGAGTGCCCATAAATCATGTCCACCCAGTGCTGCATGAACAGCTTCTCGAGTTTATATTCCCCTCTTTGAAACTTCTCATAAATCTCTTTTCTCCACTTGTGGAGATTACTTAGTGTAATCTCTGTCTCGTTACGAACAAACACCACGGGAAGGTCGTCGTACAAATCGATCAACCCCAACGGATTTATTTCTTTGCCATACGAAAGATCCCCTGGTAAGCCTACGGAAGGGAGCTGCCACATGTACGGCTCGGGGTGCTGAAGAATCGGAATGGTACCGAAGCTCAGTGCCTCCCAGGTACGATAACAGTCATACCCGTACCCAATCGGGGAGGCCACAAAGGCAAAAGTGTTCAACAAGGTAAAGAAGTCCTGCTGTGATTTCCCGCTCGGGAAGTACGCCACCTCCGGATGACGCACCAGGTAATTATAAATGTCTTCCCTCGGTTTCCATACGGAAAAGGCCGAGACCACGTTCATCTGACGCTCCGGATGGCCATACGGCCGCTGCTGTAGTTTGTGAAAGAGGGCAGCCGTGAAGGGCAGCAGGGCGATGTGCTGCGCCGAGGCGGCGGCTCGATTGCCTCGTCGAGGATGAATAATCAGCACTTCATCGGTGAGGGAAGGCCGATGATCCCGCTGCTCGCGCTCAATCGGTACGAGTACCACATAAATGGTGGTCACACGCTGCGGTAGTTGATTCAAGGGGATCCACTCCACTGGGGCATCGATGACACCACCTGCAAAAATTTCTAGAGCCTTCTCTAACCAAATACAACCCCTGCGACCTCGGTGAAGCTGGTGCTCGATATGCGGGAATACCTTGTTTAGATCCAAGTATTGGAGAAACATGTCGCTGTACATGTTGTGCTTCTTCTCTTCGAAGGCACGTTGATCGCGATTATTGGATTGCAAACTGCGACCCGAGCGATGGAAAAACAAGAACCCCAGCGGCACAGGTGTGAACTTGGGGTGCCGGACATTCCCGTTCACCCCATACCAGTGAGCGAGCAACGGGTGATTCAACAAGTACGTCACAGTGACATCGTGCTCCTGAGCGACTTCCCCATCCACCGTAAAGCTACTCGTGGTGCAATAATCCCCTTCGGAGACCAGCAAAACAAACTTCCGTTTTGCCTTTTTGAGCGCTTCACTGCGATAATACAGACATCGACGAGTAAAACGTCCAGGCTGCAAGTTGTACATATTCACCACCAGCGGGGGCATGTTAGGGATCTGCATCAGTTCCAGAAAACGTTCACAAAAGGCGTTTTTGAACACGCCATGGCCAATCTGCTCGACGATGTAGCGATCCATGATTTGAGGAACGTAAACCTCATCGGGCTCATAGTGGTGCAAGTCATCTCCGTCGGTAGTCTTGGGGAGAAACTCACTGGGGTACAGTGGCAGAGGTGTGAGGACACCCGTCTCTCTCTGGTGCGCCTCCAACGCTGCTCGCTCGTAATCATTAATGTAAATCCCGTTGATCGCATACGCACTGAGTTGGATACCAAAGAACTGAATAAAAGCGACGTTAAACACCAGTGGTGTGTGGAGTAAGTCTTCTCGAGTGAGATCCCCGAGGTAAATCAACTCCCCAAAGTCGACCATCTCATCGGGGAATTGCTGATCCATCTCTGGCACAGGAGTAAAGTCGGACGAGAGGGGCAGCGCGGGAGGGTAGTATCGGGTGCGCATCTTGCTGGTGCGTTTCGACGGGTGGTGCTCCACGTCCGTCAACCCGGGCGGCGGCGTGGAAGACGGCGCTGGCGTTGACGTAGGGAGAAGATAAATGTAATCTTCGTCGGTTTGAGGCCGTGCTGCAGCCCATGAAAGGGGTTCCAGCACCACGTTGTGGTCGTTGAGATTCACCTCTTCGCTTATGGGTTCGTTGTTTGGGTCCTCCTCGTCCTCCTCAGCGACCTCGTCAACCAAGAAGATTTTAGCCTGCGGATCGGCAGAGCTCGTTGCTGTATTCGCTTCATGGTTGGCCGTAGCGGATTGAGGGGCGAAGGTGGTGGTGGTAGTGGTGGTGGTCGGTTTACGCGAGGCGATGATTTGACGAATTTCTTCTACTTCGTCTGGATCGTCTGGGAAAACCACCAATTCCTCTGCCTTACCACTGTCTTTCTTGACGTTCTTCATTGGAGATTTTGACAGAAGAGCCTTCCGTTCATTCTCCTGGCTTGCTACTCGTGACGTGGCTTCCACTGAGAGCAATGAAGGGAACCAGAAAGACGTGCTGTGTAGTGCTCCACAAGCGAGAGAAGCGCGTTGGACTACGCTATTCGCTGCGATCATGACTGTATTCTCATTGGGCGGCGTAGGAGAAGAAGCACACGAAAGACGATGAGCACCTCTTGAACAGTGAAACACCCAACAACATCCCGAATAACCGACAAGGAGTAGAATCCCGAATAACCACCACCTGCACAGCAAACGCCACACGATGTGAAGAGAGCGTGTGTCCACCGCAGCAGGAATAGACGAGCAGAGATGCTCTTTTAGTAGTACTGAAGCGGACGAACGATTCTCCTCCTTCTGTGCAGTCCTGACGCTTCTTTCGATTGTGGTCGTTGGTTGCGTTGAAGCCTCTACGGCGAACACCAGAGGAGATGGAGAAGCAGCGACGGAGGGGGACCCAGAAAAGAACATTGCTCGTTCCTCGTTTCTTTTACCTATTTTTTTTCCTCCCTTTTTCAATAATGCTTCACTTTCTGTTCTTCCTTCTACCTTCTTGTGGTAATAGGAAGAAATGTTTGGCCGAGGGAGCAAGTTCGAAACGGGATGAATACCCGGAATACAGCGAGCCAAAAAGACAATATCAACAGATCCAATAATGAAAGAATACGTGGCACAGAATCGATAATCTGAAAAATATATAATGAATCCGATTTATTTTTGAGAAACAAATATATATGTATATTTGATAAGCTCAACAATGAAAACGCAAAAAATAAATATTTGTATGTGCTTCGTTTTTTAGAGAGAAGAATGATGCCTTTCTTCTATTACTTTTTCTCTGCCGCAACACTAGCCGTAATCTCGTGGACTATCCTGCACACAAACGATTGGCGAGAAGATAAGAAAGTGATAAAGTAAAAGGATAAATCAATCTAATACGACGAGCCTTCTATACCATTCCTTCGTTCTTATTATTTGCTTTGAAGCCGAAATATATATGCAAGTAGCCAATCTGTATGATCTTCTTTTTTAACATACCTGTTTAGAAGACAAACGCACACAAAAAAGGAAAAAAATGCAAATAACCATTGAGACCAAAAAACAACAACAACAACAGAATACTTCAAAAATATCCGTTGGAAGTTCAGCACTCCAGAGTCGTCTGTATTTCTTACTTCTTTCTTTCAAAGTAAAAATTTCAAAAAAAAAACTCCTTTAAAAGAAACGCACCAATTTCAACTGTTATACCACCTCCAGTAGTCCATCACAGCACACACTACCCAGATCGTCATGCGGAGTCCTCATTGTTGGTGTGCCCATAAATCTTGTCCACCCAGTGCTGCATGAACAACTTCTCCAAGTTGTACTCCCCTTTAGTAAATTTCTCATGTATTTCGGACTGCCATATTTGCAGATTATCCCGTGTAATATCTTCTGGATCATTAATAATGACCACCGGAAGCCCTTGATACACGCTTAAAAACTGCTCCACGTCTACTTCGTGCCCGTATTCTAGTTCTTTGTCATAAGAAAGTGAGTACAAGTTCCCTGCAAACCGCCGCGGATGTTGTAGAATAGGAATGGCACCGAATGCCAGTGCCTCCCATGTACGATAGCACTCGTAACCCACTCCAATAGGAGAGGCGACAAACGTGAAGTTGTTCAAATGACGAAAGAACTCCCTCTGCACGTTCTCGATAGTCGTGTAACTCAACTCAGGATGCGCCACGAGGTGGTCCATGAGTGGCTTTCTCCAGTCCCACACGGTAAACGCATTGATCACCTTCAACTCCCGAGAGGGATCCCCATACGGGTGTTGCTGCAGCTTGTGATACAGCGCTGCTGTGAAGGGCAGCAGTGCGACGTGCTGGGCGCCGGCGGTGGCTCGGTTGCCGCTCTCGGACCGGAACACGAGCACCTCGCTTGTCAGCGACGGCCTGCCCTCCCGCTTCTCATACTCCAGCGGCATCAGCACGACGTAGACGGTGGTGACCCGCTCCGGCAGCTGCTCGAGCGGGATCCACTCCACCGGAGGGTCTGTGGTGCCTCCAGCGAACATTTCCAGTGCGGTCTCCAGCCACACAGCCCCCACGCGTCCGAACCGGAGTTCGTGCTGGATGTGCGGGAACACCTTGTGGAGATCTAAGTCTTTGAAAAGGAGACGCATGTGATGCTGATGTGTGTTTCCCTCGCTTTCGCGTTCCCACCGACGAGAAGGCTCCACGAGTGAGGTTCCACTTCGATGAAAAAACAGGAAACCGATAGGGAGGGCCGTGAATTTAAAATGTCGCACGTTGCCATTAACCCCATACCAGTGCGCTAACAGCGGGTGACGGAGTATGTAGCTCACGTTGACATCCGGATATTCGAGTGTTTCTCCATAAAAGAATGTCAGACACGTGGAGTGGTCCCCATCATTGGAAAGCAGAACGAACTTCCGTTTGGCTGTGCGTAGGGCGTGGGTTTGAAAGTAGACGCAGCGAAGGGCAAATGTCGCTACCTGAGAATTGTGCAGGGCCACCACAACAGGGGAGTGCGTGTGCGGTAAATGCATTAATTCCACAAATCGTCTACACAAGGCGTGACGAAATGTGCCTGGGCCAACTTGTTGAACAAAGTACCGGTCCATCACTGGACGAGACAAGAAGGAAGTGATAGGATCAAGATGAGCACCTTGAATCAAGGAGGGCCATACTGTGGAGGGGGAAACCAAAAACGACCGAGTGGAGGAGGACTGCTGAAGGGGATTACTTGCACGATTCCACGCGCTGACATCAGGAGAGGGCAATGGAAATTTTCCAATGCGAATTAAGTGTTCCGTGAGGGATTGCCGCTCCTTAGAGCCCATCAAAACACCATTCGTCGGAAAGGTACTCAACTGGAGACTCGCAAACACGTCCAGTGCCACATTGAAGAGGAGTGGAGTGTGTAGAAAGTCTTCCTTCGAATATTGCCACAAGAAACACAACTCCTCTGGATCGGGAAGCTCTTCTGGAAATTCACTGTCGTGCGGTGGAACCGGCGAAAATTTATTCGGAAAGAGGGAAGCAGAATCATGTTTTCCCACTGGAGAGGAGTTGGTTTCCCCTTTGAACGCGGAGGCCCGAAACGGAGCGAAAATACACGACAAAACAGTAATTAAGAGAAGAAAGTGGAGAAGGGAGACTCGTGGACGGCCCCACACGGTTCTCTGCAAGGGGACTTCATGTCGGACTTGCTGCAAAGTCCAAAGTGGATGGATGAAGGAGATTCTCATCTTGTGAGGGGAACAGAAGACAGTGAACAGTTGATTCTCAATAATGCTTCTGACTTTTGTGTGCACTTTTGTGAAGGGGACACCAATAGCACAGGAAGAAAAAGAAGAATATTGAGCTGCTCACCAATTACCACAATTACACAGGTAACATCTAATCGCTTTTCATAAAGCGCCACCTCCCTTTTATTTTTATTATTCCTTGAAGTACAAAAGAAATAATATATTGCGTTTTAAAAAAGTGCAGATCAACTTCATCAACATATATTTTGAAAATATATCAAATAATTCATTCAGTTTTCGCTAGTTGACAGGAAAAGAGATTATTGCAGATTCTCAATATTTTTTTTTTTTTAATGGGCATGAATCTTATCCACCCAGTACTGCAAAAAGAGTTTCTCCAAGTTAAACACTCCCGAGCCCTTTGTCTCTCTGGTCTTCAGGTAATGCTCCTTCGTTTTATTCATCTTTGACAGCACACTGCTCCTCCAGCCCTTCATGTTCTCTAACGTCATATCCTCTGCACGACGCACCACAATCACGGGGAGCTCCTTGTACACATCCAAGAGGAATCGAGGATTCACCGCTTTTCCGACGGGGAAATCTGACGGCAACGCAATCGCGGTTTGCAACATCATCGTCGTCGTCGGATCGGCCCTTTCATTGCCTGGATTGGCTAGCGCGACCTGCTGTAGATGTTGTATGGCCTCTGGATGCATAAGAATGGGAATCGCCCCGAACACCAAAGCCTCCCAGATACAACTGGAGTCGTAGCTCAACCCTAATGGACAGGCGACAAAAGCGAACTGATTCAGTGCGGTGTACCATTCCTCTGTGCCCATTTCATCCACCGCGTGGGCAAGTTCGGGATGGGCTTGCAAGTACGGATACAAGAGTTCTGGGGCACCTGGGGCGGGGGAAGGGAGATGGGACAATACATTTCCGATCACCAACACCTTCAGTTCCCGCACGTCCGACTCCCCATAGGGATGCTGGAGTAGCTTGTGGTACACCGCGGCGGTAAAGGGCAGCAGTGCGACGTGCTGAGAGGCCGCTGTGGCTTTATTACCACCATTCTCTTTAAAGACTAGAGCGTGAGAGACCAAGGAGGGGCACTTTCGTCTCTTTTCGCGTTCCACGGGAGTCAAGACCACATAAATGGTGGTGATTCGCTCGGGGAGCTGGTGAAGCGGTACCCACTGTGCTGGGGTTTCCATCGCACCGTCTCCGAAGATTTCGAGTCCCTTCTCCAACCACATCACGCCCTGGCGTCCGAAATGCAGCGAAGAAGCGAAGGAATGCGATGTCGTATTCGCAAAGACCCATTGCAAGTCCAGCCCTTGAAGGAGATGACGGACAACCTGTTTACTGTGCTGCTCTTCGTTTCGCCGGCGAGAAGCAGCGTAGGGCAGTAAACTTCTCCCGGAGCGGTGATCCATGTAATACCCCATGGGAAGAGGGGTAAAGCGAGTATGCCGAAGGTTACCATTCACCGCATACCAATGCGAGAGCAAGGTGTGGTTTAAGAGATACGCTATCATTTTAGGAATGCTCTGCAGCATCGGTTCGTCCACGAAGCCGCTCGTCGCAATATCTCGGCCACCACCGAGAGCGGTTCGAATGCACACGCCGGTAGGCGATCCGGGGGGCAGCAGCTCTCCGTTTGGCAGGGTCGTCTGCAGCAACCGCTGCCGAACGATGCGATCCTCACTCCAGTGCTGTAACTTGGCGAGTGAGGTGAGGGGGGATGGCGAGGCGGGGGCGTGCTGCCACTCCGCTTCACAGAGCGCCTTCTCCATCTCCCCATCCACCATGGTGGGGCTGCCGACCAACACAAACTTTCGCTTCGCGTCTTCCAATGCCTCTCGCTGGCTGTACACACAATAATACACGAATCGACCGACTTGCGTGTTGAAGAGCTCCACCACGAGAGGTGGCTTGTTGGGAATTCGGATCAAGTCAGCGAAGCGACGACACAGCGCCGATCGAAAGGTGCCGGGACTGTTGTCCAAGAAAAAGTACCGATCCGTTACTAACATCATATCCAGCGGGTTGTGCAAACTATCCCCACGTAGCAACTTCGGCATAACCTCGCGAGCTTTCTGCCGTGTTTCATTTAAGACTTTGAGATCCCGCTGATGGGACTCCCACCATTGCCTTTCATACATAGCAATCTGCACACCAGTGGTGGTGAAGGCGTTGAGCTGTAGGCCGGCGAAGGACTGGTAACCCAACGAGTTGGTGAAGGGCGTGTGAAAAACATCCTCCTTAATCAAATCCGGGGAGCGCAACACCAGAGGAGCGTCGAGGCGCTCCGGTGAGAGGGAAAGCACTGGCTCCGTGGGAAGCAGCCGAGGATCCTGTGTGGTCGTTGGCGCGCTGGTGGAGGAGGTGGACGTCGTGGTAGTGTCCGCCTTATCCTTCTTGTACCGTGACTTTCGGGGTGCAGAGGTGTACGACGAAAGAGTTGACGGGGAGAGTGTATTCGTATTCGTATTCGCTGGTTTTTTAGACACCGAGTGCTTTAATTTTCCATAATCCGTGATCTTCACACGTTCTGTCGGAGCTGGTATTTCGTCATCCAAAGGCGTGGAGAGCAGCAAGAGGACGAACCAGACGAGAAACCCCAATAGGAGAAGAAAGAGAATGAACAGCCGATTTTGACGAAAACGTCGGAGACATTTGCCAGATAAAAAATTGGTGTGACGTCGCCGCATCGTGAAGAGAGAGAGAGAGAGATTGGTATATGTGTGTAACGTATTTAACTATCGTAGTAGTTAAAACGTAAGCAGAAGAAAATCAACAAGCGTCTCGACTAACAGCAGTTATACATATGAAAAGAAGAAGCTAGAAAGATGTGGTCTAGAATGCCTTTAATAATAACAATAATAGTTATAAAAGCTAGTGATGTAAAGTCTACTAACAGCGAGTAGAGCCCTGTCGTTTTGACTACACTTCGACTCCGACTCCTACTCACCCTGTGTTTTTGTTATGTTTTACACAAATTATTGGACTACAGAGTCGAAAAAACACACACAACAAATTACTGATCAATTTTTTTTTTAAAAATATCGATCACGATAAAGAAGAGGAAAAACCAGGTTTTAAAAATGTGTCCACAGAAACGTAGAAGAAATCAAATTCAAGACCGCGAACACCAGTACTATTACCACTCCTACTATCACTTTTTTTTAAATCCATTGCTTTTGATCTACACATTTTCGTGAGTTTTTTTTTTCTTCCGTAAATATCACTTTCTTTTTTGTCCTCACAAATAATATCATACTATGATATATTTTTTTCTGAATGTGTGCCCACCATTTACAGGAAATTATAGTATGCTTGTTTCCGTAAGTTTCAGTTAATGAAATGAACTTATTCAGAAACGGAACTTAAGTTAAAACACTGCGTAAAGATCTGACCAAAGAATGGTTACACATTTGAATCAATTGTGGAAAATAAAAAAAATAAAAAATAACACAAAGAGCCTGGACCGAATACATTCTATATTGTGTGGGCCAAAAGATATATAGCTCTTGTAATGCTTGTCTTTTCGGTTCCTGTCTTTTACTTCGTCTTGCTACGAAACCTCATCATTGGAGTGTGTGTAGATTTTGTCGATCCAACTTTGTAAAAAGAGAGAGTCCAGCTTGTACGTCCCATTCTGAGCCTTGGCAAGGATATCCTCTCTCCACTGCACCAGATTACTCTCCGTGATCTCCTGGACGTCCTTCACGACCACCACCGGTAAGTCTGCATAGACGTGGAGCAGTGCCGCGGAGCGAAGTGGACCGCCATAGTGTTGCTCCTTCTCCCCACCTACCGCAACCGTTAACCCCACATACGCCGTCGGGTCCTGAACGATGGGGATCGCACCAAGCGCAAGGGCCTCCCAAACTCGTGGAGCATCGAAACCTTCACTAATCGGACTCGCGACAAACACGTTCTCGCTCATGGCCTGGTAGCGCTCGAGAGTGTTCCCCTCCCCTCCCGGCACCGTGAGAGTCCAGTTCGACATGGCGGTGGTGAGGTGCCCGTACAGGTCCTTCTCCCCAGGGGAGAGAAGGCCCGAGTCCGTGACGCTACGATCGACGACCACACGGAGTTGACGTGCCGCATCGCCGTAAGGGTGGTCGTGAAGCCTCTGAAACACTGCCGCTGTCAAGGGTAGCAGGGCCACATTCTGGGCAGCGCTTAAGGCCACGTTCGACTCATCCGTGTTGAAGACCATCACTTTACCGGTCAAGGGGACGTGTGGCAGATTCTTGTCGCGCTCGAGCGGAGGAAGCACAATGTACACGGTGGTAACCCGCTTCGGCAGATCTTCCAGCTGCAGCCACGTCACAGGGGCCGCAATCGTGACATCGGAAAACATATCTAAGGCGGTTTCAATCCACATGGGAGCGACACTCGCTAAACTCAACTTCCTTTTCACATGCGGAAACATTTTGGCAAGATCAAAACCGTGCAGAAACAGATCCATTACCTTCGCTTGCGTGCTTTCCTCCATTCGTCGCCTTTCCACGTTGTACGGCAACAGACTTCGACCAGAGCGGTGGTAATAGAGAAAACCATTAGGGATGGGCGTAAACTTGGGGTGCTCTATATTGCCGTTCACACCGTACCAATGCAGAAGCAGGGTGTTGTTTAGGAAATAGGAAAGAGTGACGTTGGTGTGAGCCTGCAGCTCTTCGATGAAGAAGCTGCTGGCTGCGGTTTCGTTGCCACCAGAAGTCAAAAGAATAAATTTTCTTTGAGCGGTCTTGAGCGTGTGCGTCTGATAGTAGAGGCAACGCAGCACAAAGCGAGCTGCCTGGGCGTTGTACATGTCGATCACCAAGGGTGGCTGATTAGGAATATGCATCAGATCCGAAAAGCGAATACAAAAATGATTCTTAAACACTCCGGGGTGTAGCTGCTGGACAAAATAGCGATCAGTAAAGAGCTGTAGCGAGAGCGGAACAGGGACCGCATCGCCTTGAATCAGTTTAGGAAGGACTTCTCGAGCCTTCAGTCGCGTATTGTTGAGGATTCCGAGTTGGTTTTGATGCCACTCCCACACACGGCGTTCATACGCTGCCATTTGAACACCAGTCGTACTGAACGAATGCAACTGCAATCCCGCGTAGGCTTGAAAACCGACACTGGTGGAGAAGGGCGTATGAAAGACATCCTCCCGAATCACATCGGGAAGTGGAATCGCGGCAGGCTCCGCTTTGGGGTCATCAGGGAACTCCATGTCCTGCGGCGGGAAGACTTTGATGTGCTGAACGAAGGCGCCCTCCACGCTCACCGTGGAATTCTTGTTGGTGTTGATGAAGTCCTCCGCTGTCAGAGCGGTGTTGTCGTTGGATGCATGCTCCTCACTCCCGGAGAAGGAGGTGATCGTGAGAAAAAGAAAAAACACAGAAAAGAGAACAGCGCTGGCGAAAGCGATGCGCTTCACCGTTCGAGTGGAATGACCACGACGCCCAGATACGAGACGAGCTCGCATAACTGCTGAACTTTGAGATGGAGTTGCAGAAAAAACAAACAAAAAAAGTAAGTATTTTCTTTGGATTCTATTTACTAAAAATTGTACAGGTGAACGAATGTGCACTATACAATGCAACGTGTTAACGCTTTAATATGCTATCAGTGTATTTTTGTTAACAGAAAAAAATCGAACTTAAAAGTTGTCAATTTTTTTAGGAATACACGAATTAATGAAATCAAACCGAAGCAAACCTAAGAGGAAGAGAGAAGGAGAAGTATATCGATTGGATTGTTATTTCTGTGAAACGTCTATTCTAATGCCAAGTGATTTCTTACCATTATTTAAAGTATTAAATATATTTTTTTTCTGAATTAACCATGATGGCGCTGGATAAGAAAGGAGGTACAAGGAGTGTACGCCTCATCCGCCTCTACTCCGCCTAAACTGCTGGAATCGTACTGCCTGTAGGAACTACAGCGGTGGTGCTGACATGAGAGATAAAGGAGTGAGAAGAGTGGCTTTGGTTGATTGAAACGGATTGTGCGTGATGTGGACTCACCCTTCCTTGTAATAAATGGTTCTCCAAGTTGCCGTGAACATTCTTTTTTTTTTTTTTTAAGTTCCTGTGGAGAGTATTGACAATAATGAAAGAAAAAAATAAATAGAAAATGAGTGAGTGACATCCCATAGAAGAAATATACAAAATCGATCAATCCCAACCATCTGTCTTATTCTCTCTCTTATTATTATTATTTTTTTCCATCTACCACCCCTACTAGTCATTGGAGTGACCGTAGATCATGTCAATCCAGTGCTGCATAAAGAGCTTCTCCAATCGGAATTGTCCCTTCTTAAATTTTTCGTAAATGCTTTTTTGCCACTTGACCAAATTTTCCCTGGTGAGCTGTGTGTTATTGTAAATCACAATCACGGGAAGGTCCTCGAACACTTTCAGGAGCTGCTTGGAGTTAATTTCTGGGTGGGCGTTTTGGTAGTGCAACTCCCCAAACGTCCCAGGGGCGTTGATTTTCCACAAGAAGGGATCGGGGTGTTGAAGGATCGGAATCGCACCGAACACCAGTGCCTCCCACGTACGATAACAGTCGTACCCGTACCCAATCGGGGAGATGACAAAGGCGTTATGGTTCAAGGAACGGAAAAAATCTTTTTGCCCCCCGCCAGGGAACACCACAAAGTCAGTATGGTTGTGCAGGTAGAGGTTCAATGGCTCTCGCCACTCCCAAACCGAAAAAGCACTGACCAGCTTCGGCTGACGTTCCTGCGGGTCCCCATACGGGTGTTGCATGAGTTTGTGGTACACCGCAGCGGTAAAGGGCAGCAGTGCGATGTGCTGGGAGTTGGCTGTGGCGATATTTCCAGGCTCCATGTGAAAAATCAACACTTCGTTCGTTAAGGAGGGGCGTGGCGTGTGAGGATCGCCTTGCAGAGGCATCATTACAATGTAAATAGTGGTAATGCGGTTGGGGAGTTGGTTTAGAGGGATCCACTCGATGGGGGGGTCGACGGTGCGGTCAGCGAATGTATCCAAGGCATCTTCGAGTCGAGTGCAGCCTCCTCGACCCAACTCCAAAGCGTGCGGGATATGAGGGAACATCGCACGGAGGTGCAAATTCTTCAAAATCAGCTCCGTGAAGAGGAGGTGCTGTCGTTCATCATCTACTCGACGCTCTGTGGAAAGGGGCATCAGGGACCGATCGACGCGATGAAAAAATCGATAGCCGATGGGTACGGGGGTAAACTTCTTGTGGTTGATGTTTCCGTTTACTCCGTACCAATGTGCTAACAGGGGGTGATTTAACAAGTACGTTAGGTTGACAATTGGGAAATCCCATAGATCAGGGTCGACGAAGAAGCTGACGGCGGCTGCGTAGTCTCCTTCTGCGGCTAAAATAACGAATCGACGCTTTGCTGTCAGCAATTGCCTCGTTCGGTAGTACAAACACCGGAGGGCGAACTTTCCAGGGCTGAGGTTAAACAAACTAATCACGAGTGGTGGGCGATCTGGTAAGTGCATGAGGTGAATAAACGTATCACACACGGTACGGCGAAAGATGCCAGGGTCCATCTGCTGTACCACATAGCGATCCGCGAATAGCTTCATGTTTAATGGGGTGATAGATCCATCCCCACGGATCATTCGGTACAGCACAGCGCCGGGAACACTAACCGGCTCCGTTAGCGGATCCGGAATTGGAATAAGATGTGTACGATTCCGCATCGCCTCAACATCCGTTTGGTTCATTTTATGTGGGAGAATAGGAGGCACGGAGTAGGGTTGTTGCGGTGTTTCCAGCATCTGTGGGTGTTTCAAGGTGTCTCGAATCAATGCCTCGCGCTCACACTCCCCAACGACGACACCTTTAGTCACAAAGTTACTAATATACAAGCCCGCAAAGGATTGAAATCCTAAACTGTACGGAAAGGGGGTGTGGAGTAAATCTTCTCGAATGTATTCTGGGGAGTAAATGTACTCGATGGGGTCTACGGTTTCATCCGGAACGAGGTAGTCAAAGTCCGGAAAGGGGCCGTAGCCTTCGGGGAAGTATGAACCTTCTGGAATGTCCAAGTGAGGAGCCGCTGGAGAGTCAGAACTCGTTAAAGGAAGAGTGTTCGAAGTGGAGTCTGGAGCCCCTGTGGAATTCACAGCTATCTCTAAGCGCGTCGAATGATCTTGAATCGGACTCAGTGATCCATCCTTCACCATCATCCCACGCATGTCCTGCACCCCTACCGCATCGCGTTCCAACTCCAGTGGAGCGGACGAGGAGGAGGTGGAAGACCAGAGTGTTTCCGCCTCCGCATCTGCCGTATGGTGCAGCGCCTCCTTCCCATTCCCATGATCCACGTCCTTCGTGTGTGCTGTATGCGGAGGAGGATTCACATTCGTAGGATGCGGATCGAACGGATTTTCCTCCATGTTGTGGTCGGAGTGGCGGAGGGAGGCAGCAGCGGCGGCGATAGAGATCCGTGAACGGCGGAAAGGCACCGCCCACCCATCCGTTCGTTCGATTCCCGCCAAAAATGGTGGAAACAAAAAAGCAGCACGAGAAGGAGAACTGCTTCGCTCCGTGCCGTACCAGGCAAGCGGTGCAGATGAATGTGCCGGAGCTGGAGAGAGAATGAACAATAAAAGAATCAGCACAGTGACGCACCACAGCAGCCTATGCACTTCCAGACGAAAGAACGAAGATTGCCGGTGTGACGCCACAGACTGCGCCATAGGTGTGTGTATGTGCACAATCTAGTAAAATGATGCCAATGCACGTCTCCGAATGAGAATCGTGAAACAATAAATATATATAATTTTATTTTTATCTTTGAAGTTGCATGTGCCCCGAGGAAAGACAGTATGAGGAGATGTGGCAAGAAAAAATCATGAGAGGAGAAAAGGGAAAGAACAAAAGAAGCATCGCAGAATTCAGTGGAGTAAAATGTATCTCGAAAAGGCACAGAAACAACCACACTGAGAAAATAAATAGAACCTAATCTCAGTCGTACAAGAAGAACGAGTTGCCTTCCGAAAAGACAGTGCAGTAGTCCTTCTCTTGTTTATTTCCATTTGCGAATTTGGAGGTTGTCCGGATTATTATAGATAAATAAAAATCTTTGTTTGTACGGTCACATTTCACTTTGACCTCAGTGTGAAAAACACGAAAAAAAAGAACAAAAGAAAAAGAAACCAAAGAAATACGTTTGAAAAACGTCTGAAAAGCCGAATAGACGATAGAAAAATGTAACAGAATACGAACTCCTCAAACCACAATTTTATCCAACTATTCCTTGGGTCTGTTGGTATCTACAGGATTGCACCAGGCTCCACCAGCCTTTACCATTCACTTTGGAGGCGTTCAACAGAGTTCAATGAGAATATCATATAAAAACAATTAAAGCAACCCACTTCACTTGTATAAAGTAAAGGGCAAACCTAGAAAACTCAATAATAATAGTAATAATAAACGTAGAAATAAAAAGTCTATAAAGATCGAAAGGGATCACTAGACAGAGGAGGTGTGTGCTAGACATGACACCACTGCCACAGTATTCCTGCTTGCGTTCTCTCTTTCGCCTTCTCTTTTTGGATAGGATGACAGGCTCGCACCTTCACTCTTAAAAGCACCCACTCTAGTCGTGAAACTTGTTTGTAAGTCATAAAATTTTTTAATCCTCATTCCTATGGCCGTAAATCCGATCAATCCAGTGCTGCATAAAGAGCTTCTCCAAATTGTACTCCCCTCTCCTCATCTTCTCGTAAATTGCCTTCTTCCATTCTATTAAATGGCTGTAGGAAATATCCACCGGATCATTGACGAACACCACCGGTAGGCCGTCATACACCGACATCAGTGCGCTGACATCAACCTCACGGCCATACTGCAAAGCACCGGTGGACCCAACGGAGTACATCCTGGCAGTCAGCTCCACAGGGTTTTGAAGAATAGGAATGGCACCGAACATGAGGGACTCCCACGTGCGATAACACTCGTACCCAATTCCCACCGGCGACGCCACGAACGAAAACTCATTCAATATCGCAAAAAACTCGGATTGAAAGTGGGAAGAGGGAGACACAGCGAGAAAATGGTTCATGAGAAAGTGATCTCGCATCGGTTCTCTCCAAGTCCAGTTGGCAAATGCCACCACCACTCGATCGTCCCGCTTCGGATCCCCATACGGGTGTTGCTGCAGCTTGTGATACAGCGCTGCTGTGAAGGGCAGCAGTGCGACGTGCTGGGCGGCGGCGGTGGCTCGGTTGCCGCTCTCGGACCGGAACACGAGCACCTCGCTTGTCAGCGACGGCCTGCCCTCCCGCTTCTCACGCTCCAGCGGCATCAGCACGACGTAGATGGTGGTGACACGCTCCGGCAGCTGCTCGGGCGGGATCCACTCCACCGGGGGGTCTGTGGTGCCTCCAGCGAACATTTCCAGTGCGGTCTCCAGCCACACAGCCCCCACACGTCCGAACCGGAGTTCGTGCTGGATGTGCGGGAACACCTTGTGGAGGTCTAACCCTTTAAGGTAGAGCTTCATGTTCGCGCTATGAACGGTTGCGTCAAATTTGAGATCGTTACCCGTTCGGCCCATGATACCTTGGTTGGTACGATGGAAATACAAGAATCCCAGCGGTAGGGATGTGAACTTAGGGTGACGAATGTTGCCGTTGACGGAGTACATTTGTGCCAGGAGGGGGTGCGACAGCAGATACGTGAGATTAACGAAAGACTGCACTTCTTCCATTTCATGAAAAAAGAAGCTAAAAGTAGTGGGCTGGTCCCCCTCTGATCCGACCAAAACAAACTTCCGCTTCGCCGTCTGTAATGCATGACTCTGGTAGTACAAGCACCACAAGGTGAACTCACCCAGATGCCAGTTGTACATGTCAACGACCAATGGCGGCATCTTTGGAAGATGCATCAATTCTAGAAATTTGGTACAAAAACGTTGTCGAAACGTGGCAGGACCGATGAGCTCGACAAAGTATCGATTTGTGAAGGCCAACATGTCGACCGTGGTGTGGACATCGTCGCCTTGAATCAAATGAAGCAGTACTTCTGAAGGTGGGGTGAACAGCGTGGAAGGCGACCGGAGACGACCGATCTTCACAAGATGGGCACGCAGAGCTTCCTGTTCGTGATGCCCCACAATGATCCCGTTGGAAGAGAAGTCACTCAGTTGAAGTCCCACAAAAGCTTGAAACCCTATGTTGAAAGGCATCGGGAGGTGCTGCATGTTTTCCTTCGAGTACTCGGATAAATAGATCAACTCCTCCGGGTCACCATGATCCAGATGGGGATAAGGCATATCCCTCTCCGGCATGGGGCGAAAGCCTTCAGGAAAGAAGGATCGTTTGGTAGCATTACCACCACCACTGCTGCTAGTGCTGTGGACTGGCTGCACCTCCCCTACCCCGCTGCCATTCGTGCAGGGTAACACCAGCGTCAGGAGCAGAAGGAGGGGGAGGAGAGCGGAGAGCGGGCAATAGTGCGAGTGAAGACCCGCACATGGGATCCCCATATGCTATTAGAGACTTCACGGCACCACTTGATGTTATACTTTTACTACGTAAAATAAAAATATGGCAGTAGTAAAAAGATATAAAAAAATACGTCAAAAATAGATGCATAGATGTAGTTAATTATGGCGTTTGCGGTGTGTTCGTTGGCTCCAACACGGCACCATGAATCAGAAGACCAAATGAAGAAGTACATTGGATGTAGAGATATGCTGAACTGAACTGAATTTTTACTTGATGCTCCTCGTTTTAGCGCTGAGCGGAACAATTACAAAAGACCAGAGGGAGTAAAACCCATTTAATGGGAGAGAAGTAGACAAAAACTAAAGAAAATATAAAACATGCAGTAGCTCGAGGTCCGCAATAGTCGATAGAAATAACCATAGTTCTACGGCTCATAGTTAGTGTGCCCATATATTCGATCAATCCAATACTGCATAAACAACTTTTCCCATTTGTACTCTCCACGCTGAGTGTTTTCTCGAATCCGCTGTTGCCATTTCCGCATATTGTGCATCGTCATATCAGAAGCATCTT
>JASAOA010001738.1:0-58950 GCA_030849815.1 Vickermania spadyakhi
CTTCCCCCGATGAGGGGTACTGGACCCTGGCACCACGTTGAGGTGGCCGGCATCGCCAGGGCTATTTTGTTTTCCACAATATATCTATACGTTAAAGATTTATAAGTAAATATAATATAATTGTATACAATACAAATTTAAAAACACAATTGTGCAAAGAAGAAACACAAAGGATAGAGTGGAAGGTGTTTTCTTTTCTTATTTTTAGCCTAAAATCAATGCTCAAGTTCCCCGTAAAACTGAACGAAACTGGAAAGCACTCGCGCGGGCCCTAGATGAAGCCGCCGGGCCCAACGCATTCCGAAACGCGCGCTGCCCGCGGGGCTTCTCTCCGCCGCGGCGCCGGCAATATGTATCTACAGGCGCCGCAAAAGGGAGTGATGCACACAGTACAATTAACAACATGACAATAACAATAATAAATTAACATTAACCGAAGAATAAATAATAGCATTAATAATAATAAAAATAATAGTAATAATACTAATTATAATAACAATGGTAATTATAAAAATAAAAAGTAAAAAAAATAAAGTAATATTGAAAATATTAAAAATAGTTAGAATAGAAATAGTCATTATAAAAATAAAAATAGTAATTAAAATAATAATAAATACTAAAAATAGGAATACTAAAAATAATAAATAATAGTAACAGTAACAATAGTCATAATAATAAATAATAAAAATAGAGTAATATTAAAAATAAAAATTGTAATAATAATAATAAGTAATAAAACAATAATAATATTAAAAATAATAAGTAATAATAACAGTAAAATAGTAATGATAATAATAATAATAAAGTAATATTAAAAACAATAAGTAATAAAAATAGTAATACTAAAGATAATAAATAATAAAAACAGTAAAAATAGTCATAATAATAATTAAAAAAACAGTAATAATAATAAAATAGTAATACTAAAAATAATAAATAATAATATCAGTAATAATAATAAAATAGTAATACTAAAAATAATAAATAATAGTAACAGTAAAAATAGTCATAATAATAAATAATAAAATATAGAGTAATATTAAAAATAAAAATAGTTAGAATAAAAATAGTCATTATAAAAGTAAAAATAGTAATTATAATAATAATAAGTATTAAAAATAATAATATAGTCATAATAATAATAATAATAATAAAGTAATACTAAAAACAATAAGTAATAAAAATAGTAATACTAAAAATAATAAATAATAAAACAGTAATAATAATAATAATAATAGTCATTATAAAAAATAATAAAAATAGAGTAATATTAAAATAAAAATAGTAATAAGAATAATAATAAATACTAAAAATAGGAATACTAAAGATAATAAATAATAAAACAGTAATAATAATAATAATAATAATAATAACAATAAAGTAATATTAAAATAATAAGTAATAAAAATAGCCATAATAATAATAGTGGTAATAATAATAAAAATAATAAGTAATGGGAATATTAATGATGATAATAGTAAAAATAAAAATGGTCATAATAATCATAATAAAAACAAAACAAAAAAAAGTAATTTAATTAAAAAAACATATTATAATATTCTTATCAAAAAGAAATAATAATTAAATATATGGTAGTAATAGAAATGGTTATAATAATGGTAAGAAGAAGTAATAATGATAGGGTTCCCATTATATTTTTAGTTCTTTTTTCATGAAAAAGGTAAAGTCAAGTTCTATTATATTTGTGCATTTTTTTCTCTTGTTTCTAAATAAATTATTTTATAGGTTTTTTCTTTTAATGCTCCATATGCTCTGAAAAATAAATGTTAAATAATATCACAAATTTCTTGTGAAATTGTCGTAGTTTTTAAAGGATGTCAACAGAAAGGAAAGGAAAATAAAAAAATATAAATTTAATGGTAATTCAAAGAAGTTCTATCACAAAGAATATAATATAATTGTATTTCTTTTTTTAATTATTTTTTCTTATACGGATTGACTTATTAATCCTTGCAAATTGATCAAATTAATCTTAATTGAGCTGGCCACTTTACGCTGCTGTGCGATACATGTGCTAACGGTACACTCGAAGTAGCAAATGAAGTTTTCCGTTCCTTCTTTCTCTTTTTCTTTACAATTTTCGTTAGCCTTATACGAATATTTTTTTTGGAGCTTGCGGAGTGAAAATGTTAAGATGAAAATATGAAATGTCTATCTTTACTTCTTCTTATATAGTCGATTGCGGCGTTTCTATAATATAATTTAATTTTTTAAAAAGATAAGTTTTAACGTAAGATTACTTAAAGAGGTTCATTATGGCTCCTATACAAGCACAAACTTGGGATGTTATTGATCGTGCTATCTATAGTTCTCTGGCCGAGAACCAGACTATTCCAATGGAAGTGACAGTGAATCGTGATTCCAACCCCCGCTCCATGTCTTTTCAGGTTGCACGACACGGCACTCATCTTTTTGTGTATGAAGGGCAGACCTCCGCCTCGTGGACTGATGCCTTACCTGCCTTGGAAGGCGTAACAGACCTTACTGTGGGTGAGTTCAACATGGCCGTGTGGAAAGCTTTCGCTCCACAAAAGTCTTCCTTCGAGCCTTTTCAAACTTTTATGGCTGATTTCATGCGCCAGCATGCAGCTATTTCGGAAGAACGGCTCTTGCTCATCAGCGAATTCAATGCCAACCGACTGGAGTTTGAAACAATGCGCTCTCAACTGNTTTGATGCTTTCTCATATATCTCCTTTATCTTCTTTTACTTGCAATCGACACATTTTCCTAAAATATCTATCATTGTTTTTTATTTTATTTGACGCTATATGTTGCTGGAGAGCGAATATATATAATGTATACTTCCTTTAACGCAGTTAAATATCAGTAATGACACGAAAACAAAACAATAGAAAAAAGAGCGAATACGAAAGACAATACAACAGTAAGAAAAATAATAATGACTGAGAAATCACTGCCTACGGCTGGAAGACCTGATGACCTGATGATCCCACCTCTGTTTCATCACCGTTATTCCTTTCTTTCTTGTTACCGCATTTCTTTCACTAAATAGACCATACGAAATTGTTGCATTTTGGCACACCTCATTTTTCATACATCTTTTATTGCTTGCGTAAGGTGCACCATGGAGAAGAAACAAAAGTCGGAAGTGATGAAGTTTTCATTAACCTATCTTTTTCTGTTAGGCTTTAGTGTAGCAGCCCTGATGTTCGAGGCACCAACCGTGTTGTACTTGTGGTGTAACGACCGGACGATGCAGTCCATTATTACTTCTACCTGGGTGACGTATCATGTGGGAGAGGCGAACAACGCCATCTCCATTCTATACATTTTCGTTTTACTTTTCGTGGCATTGCCACGACTCTTTGCCCTCTTTCTCCCACGGCTGCGGGTGCTCACCCTTTACGCGGCTTTACTGCAATTCATTGGCTGCTGCTATCAAGTGAGTCTTTTCAGTCATGTCTGGCTGACGAGCTCCTACGACATTGCCTACGTTGCCACACTGTCCGGTACTTGCCTGATGCTCGTCGTTCGGTACTTGTCCATGACCACGGAGGCGGATGCCCGAGCGCGTGTTGATCTGGAAAAGCGGAGAGCGAACCTTCAACACATCCGAGCGATGCGAGCGGCTTACCAGGAGTCCAAGCGCACCGCTGTCGTGGAGAGGCCGAAGAAGGAGGCGGAATCCCCAGCGAGCCCGGTCCAATCCAGTTGAGTAGGTAAGATAGCGTCGTAGTAATTTATTGCGAGTGGTGCGATGACAATTCAGAGGGGAAACAACCAACAATTGAGTGAATAAAATGCGATGACGCACAAAGGTTAACCGATAACGACGGTGAATTTAAAATAAGTAAACTAGAGTGTAGGAGTAAAATTTCTCCTTTACTGCTCCCTTGCCACCTTTTGTCTTTCTTCTTCTTGTTTTTTAATCTTTTTTTTTGGATTTTCTTTTTCAGTAACTTCAACTCTCGAAGGGCTTCACTGTGCGGACTCGTCATTGAGAAGCCAAGGTTGTGGGACATCGCGACGCCTTCCAACTCAACTAATCCAAATCATGTCAGCTCCACCACCGTCGCTCACACAGTGGTACACTGCTGTCGTCCTCTCGTTGAATGCTTTTGAACTGTTTTCTTTGTGGACGCAGCCGCCACGGCAGCTTTCTCGAACAATTTGGTTTGACAAGAGCAGTGATGACTCTATGGGGGCGACGCTGTTTACCCTCGTTACGGTGCTGATAATGCTGTCTTCTGTGATATCGCTCTTTAACGGGATGAACCGTTGGGTCTTGCTGCATCACAACTGTGTAGAGGCACTGCGACTGGTTCTGTTTTCGCTGCTGGTTGCCCGAAAAAAGGAGCCGACGACACTCAATACGGTACTTCTCACGCTTATGGGTGTGAACGTCTTGATACATGTTAGGAATTGGTATGCCGTTTGGAATCAACTGTATCTGAATGCGCTAGAGAAGAAAAGATAAATCGCTTTCGATGTGTTGTCACGGTTTCAGGGAAGGGAGGAATTATTACTACTCGTAATACAGTGAGGCAGTCGCAATTTTTCCTTTGTGCGTGCTGGTGGGCGTTGCTTTGAACCACCACAAAAACAAGAATAAGAAGAAAAAGCACAACTCGTCGCGTATGACTGAAAAAGCCCCAACAACAATATATGATTGTAACGGTTTGTTGGTTTCTCTGCAAACAATCTCTCTTCTCTCTCTTTTGCTTTTTTTGTTTTCTTGTGTTTTTGAACTTGTGCTTTTTTCTTTTTTGATGGACGTAAATCAGTTTCCTCGCTCGCTTTAATAATATCATGTTCCGCTTCGCTCGTTTGTGCACCCCCAAGTCCGCTGTGCAGCGCCGCTTTCTCAACATTCACGAGTACCAGGCCAAGGCTCTGCTTAAGGAGCACGGCTGCAGCGTGGAGTTCGGTATTCCCTGCAAGTCTCTCCAGGAGGTGGAGGCGGCCTGTGCCAAGATCAAGACCGAGAAGAAGGTGGTCAAGTCCCAGATTCTTGCTGGCGGTCGCGGTAAGGGTACCTTCAAGGACGGCTACCAGGGTGGCGTGAAGGTGTGCAACAATGCCGCTGATGCCGTTGCCGCCGCCAAGGCGATGCTCGGCAACACGCTCATCACCAAGCAGACCGGCCCTGCTGGCCAGAAGGTGGAGACCCTGTACATCACCGAAGCCATTCCCAGCATCAAGCGTGAGCTCTACCTGTCTCTCATCCTTGACCGCAAGTCCGCTTCTCCCATGTTCATCGGTAGCGCTGAGGGTGGCATGGCCATCGAGGAGCTCGCCCGCGACCAGCCCGAGAAGATCAAGACGATGCGCGTGAATGTGGCCGAAGGCGTGGACAAAGACGCCTGCGTCGCTTACGCCAAAGAGCTTGGCTTCACTGGCGAGAGCGCTGTGAAGGCCGCCGAGCAGATCGTGAACATTTACAACATTGGCAAGTCCAAGGACTGCACTATGGTGGAGATCAACCCCCTCGTCGAGCTCGAGGACGGCAATGTGATGTTGATCGATGCGAAGCTTGGCTTCGATGACAACGCCTCTTACCGCCAGAAGGAGATCTTTGCTCAGGAGGACAAGAGCATGATCGACGCCAAGGAAGTGATGGCCCAGAAGTACGACCTGAACTACATCGCCCTCAGCGGTAACGTTGGCTGCCTCGTCAACGGCGCCGGTCTTGCGATGGGCACCATGGATCTGATCTCCTTCCACGGCGGCAGCCCCGCCAACTTCCTGGATGTGGGCGGCAGTGCCTCAGAGGACCAGATTGTGGCGGCCCTGAACATCATCACCGGCGACCCGAACGTGAAGAGCATCCTGGTGAACATCTTCGGTGGTATCATGAAGTGCGACGTGATCGCTGCTGGCATCGTGAAGGCCTCCCAGCAGCTCAAGTCGGATGTGCCCGTGGTGGTCCGTCTCAGCGGTACCAACGAGGAGAAGGGCCGCCAGATCCTGCAGGAGAGCAACGTGAAGGTTCACGCCGCCAACGACTTTGACACCGCCGCTCGCCTTGCGGTGGAACTGGCGAAGAAGTAAGAAGAGATGGCTGCCAACTCAGAGGAACAAGTCCTTTTAATAATTTAAGTATATGATAAGTAGAGGGCTTAAAACAAAGTTAAAAAAAAATAAAATAGAGAGAGACCGAGAGCGAAGTAATGAGAACATCCATTTATTTGGAGAAGAATACAGAGGGGAAGAAGAAAAATAGGTAAAAAAAGTAAGCATCACTTGTGGAATGCATCACTGAATAAGCTATAAAGAGGAGAAAAAAGCTGAACAGAAGAGATTTGATGATCCAATTATCCAAACTTTCTTTGTTGCTTTTTCTTTGCTTCTTAATGACCTTCCTCGTTTCGCCATCTTCCTTTATGCGAACGGGAGTCGATCCGTTTCAGTGAAAAGTGTAAATTAGAAACTGTACACTTTTTGCACAAACTTCTGTGGGCCTTAACTTTTTATCGTGATTTCTTGATTGTATATGGTGATGTTTGACATTTTATAACTTTCAAGCACCCACTATTGTGCTCCTTTTTATATGTTTCATAAATATCCAGTAGAAAGGATTCCCCTTTCATGTTACCTTTTTTTAAATTTCTTTCCGTCTATCTTTTCTGTTGCGGCTCCCGAATCTCTTACACAGCTTTCATTGATATTTTCATTCTTTCCTTCTTCTTTATTGACTCATCCCGAGCTCGATTGTGAAACACCCTCGCGAACCATTTTAACCACTTTATTTTCATTTGTCACCTTTAATCCTTCGTTTTTGTTAATCTGTCCCCTTTTTATTATGAAATGGTCCTTAATACACGTGAGCAGCACACCTAAGGCAGGGAGAGAAAAAATGTTATTTTTAATTATATATTTAAGGTGTTGTAATACGATGATATGAAAGTTGAGATGTACTATTGTTCTCTTCTGCATGTAATGTGCTGATGAGAAACAAAAGAAGGAAAACATAAATCAGAAAAGAAAAGAAATAAAGACAGCGAAATGAAGAAGCGCATGATCTAACTCTCAACGGGTGCTTATCCCTGGTGTATCTCTCCAATTGAAATCTCATTCTTTTTGATCTCGATTTCCTTTTTCTGTTCTCAAGCTAAAAACCAATTAGATGACTAAGCTCATTTCATATCCTTTCATTCATTCTTTTTAGGCATCACTTCCTCTTTCTCGGGAGAGATGAATAAAAGTAGTGACGCCGTTCTGGATTTGGATGGCGCGGTGCGCCGCGTCTGGCGCGCGGTCATGACGGAGCGGGACCAGGAAGCAGCGGATGAGCAACTGCGGGACATTAAGCGGCGACTTCCCATCACTCTGCAACTGGACTCGTCCAGCGCGGCTCAGAGCGCATCGCACAAGGAAGCGGAGCTCGAGGTGTGGCGTGTGCTGTGCGGACCCTTGGCTGCCTTACCAGAGGATGCTGGAGACACCGCCTCCGCTGAGGATCCGCCGGCGAAGCGAGTCAAGCGGGAGGGCGGCGCCGGTGCGGATGTCTCCCTGCTGCGCTCGCTGATGGCGCTCCGCGACCGCACAGGGGTCGTGCTGCAGCGCGGCTCGATGTCGACGTCGGTGGAAGGACGAATCATGGCGAAGTGCCTCACCATCTTCACAGAGGTGCTCCAGTCTCCGCTGGTGCGGAGCGCTACGCTGACACAGAAGAAACTTCTGTGGGACACGGTGTGGGACCTTTTGAGCACTTCTGAGGCGCTGAACCAGTACAAGGCCACCCAGTCGGAATGCTTAGCTGTCCTCCGCGCCTTAATCGACCCCGAAGGACCCGATCCAGTGGAGCCCTGTGGAAAGGGCGAGACCGCGAAACGAGAAATCGCGACCAAGGGCATCGCTCTCTCGGCTCCAACCATTCGGCAGGTGGTAGAGTACTGCCTGAACATGACACGAAGGAAGACTTGCGGATCCAGAGTGAAGTGCTTCGCCGTAGACATCCTCGGGCTGCTGTGCCGTCATCACGCCGGCGCTATGATGGAGAGCGGAAATCACTCGCGTGTGGCCCAGTCTTTGCTTCGATCGATGGAGGAGCTGATATCCCTCCGGGCAGTGGATCAGCTCGTGGCGGAGGGACTCGTGATGGGGCTCTCAGGGTACCTTCTCGGGTTCCCGCTGGGTGACGAGCTGCCGGATCGAATTCGCTTGCTCCTGATGGACTTCACCTTGTCGGGATTGAGCATTGCTGTGGATAGCACCATGCACAATTATCAGCTGCCCAAAGTATTACTCCGCTTCTTGGCTTTACACTCCGACAATCCGTTTGTCGCCCCACAGCTTCTGCTGAAGGCGGAGAAGTGCTTGGAGGTCCTGATGCAACTGTGGTGTCACAAGAACCAATTGGTGCGCCGTGCGACCGTGCCTGCGGTGATGGCAGTGACCCAGTCCCTGGCGCATCAACTGTCTTCGCTAATTCACCACTCTTCTAATGAATACCGTACAGTCGTGGAGCGATTGCTAAAGCGTGTGCGGCCGGCGCTGTCCTCTCCTCAGGCGCACTCCAGACGGGAAGTTTCCTTTGCTCTCATCGTCGCGGGCCATCTAGCGCGAGCAATTCGATGCTGTCTGGGAAATGCTGAAACCTCTCAAATAGCGGAGGAGCTGGGACAGTACATTACCGTGTGGCTGGGCCCTGCGAGCTTCTCCTCCGCCTCCACCTCCGCTTCGCTAGAGCAGCACGACGGCCCCCCCACTCCAGCAATGGAGCTGCGCCACTCCGACGTCTGCTACTTTCTTGGCCCCTTTACGTCTTCGCTCGCCTGCTTCGTGCTCGAGATGGGAGAGGTGTCACCCACCGTCTTCTCAGCGGCTCGGCAACTCCTGGACACGGTGCTGCTGCTGCTGCCGCGAGAAGCATTCTTCGATTCGCTTCGACTGGCAACTGCATCAGCGGTGCGGCGCTTGCTTGCGGCGCTGGAGTCGCGTCAGCTAGCTTCTCAAGCGTACCTCACGACCTGTATTTGCCAGCGGACCATCCAGCTGGTGTGTGGCGATGTCGAGTCAGCGGCGGCAGAAGATCCGCTGGGCGAAACGCCGAGCGACCTCGAGGACGAGGAGGTGGCGCTCTACGAGGAGGTCGTGGCGCCGGAACGCGAGGCCGTATTGGCGCAGGCCGCACAAGCCGCGGAGGAGGAACACCGGCAGCAGCGCACGGAGAGATACGCGGCGTTCTGGAATAGCGTTTTGTATGCCACGGAGGCGGATGGTGGCCAAGACCTGGGATTCCCGTTTGAGCAGCTGAATGGATGCCATATTCGGCAGGTCTTGCGCCGCGAGCTCCTGCGCACCATTAAAGAATTTATCGGTGCTGTGGACCTCTCCGTCTCTATCCCCACCAGCTCTAGCGGTGGCCAACTCACCAGCGGTGTAGGAGGCACGGCGGGCTTGTCAGAGGTGCTGGAGTCCGCTTCGGTGGCCCGTCCCAATAGTCTGGAGGACTACACAATGTTTCTCGGCATTGTGGAATTTTATAACCTCGTTGCCCCGTCCGTATGGGAGTGGCCGTGCTCTCCCACGATGTCGGAGTTTTCTGATCTGAGAGACGAAGAAAGTGCCGCGGCGTCATCCGAGGAGGAGTTACTCATTACCGAACGGCTTTGCACCTTCGTGGAGGTGGTAATCAGCCAGTCCCTGCGTTATCCACACGTCTCTGGACTGCTGAAGGTTTTGTACCGCACGCTGCTCGCTGTAACGGCGAAGACCTCGCTGCGATCCTGGCGTCACAGCTCTCTGCTGCTGAAGCCGTTTCGGCAACTTCTACGGAGTTTTTTAGCTCGCTGTGGCAGACGACTCTCCATTTACACGGATGATTTGCTGTACCAGTGCAGCATGTGCGTTTTGGTGCTGTGCAATGAAACCGTGTTGGTGTCTCCGACGAGCGAAGAGAAGGCGGGGGAGGAGTTGTCCAGTGCGGAGCTCAGCAAGGCCCTCTGTGTTGTGCTAGAGGAATTGAACACCGCCTCCAGTGTCTCCGAAATGCCGGTGCGGCTGCTCGAAGAGCTGCACCACAACGCTCACAAAGCGGAGGAGCTGATGGAGACGTATCTGGATCACTTTCCTGAGAGGGCCGCCGTCGTGCTGGGCCCCATTCTGCGTTCGGATCGCTTTCACCAGTATCACAGGCTGACTTATGTGGCGGCGTTCCACGGGGTGGACTTGGCCCGTGCGGAAGTACGACAACGAAAGGAGGCGAGTGTCGCTCCACGGCGTGGGGGGGTTCGACCGGCCCACGAGACGCGCCAACAGACGATTCCGCTTCCGCTCCTCACCGGCGGAGGCCATCTTGCATTCCCCATTGGAAAGCTGCTCGCGCGTGTCGGTCATCTGTGCTTGCACGCCGCAGAGCCCGCATCCCGCTCCGCTGCTGGCGAGCTGTACCACGCGATGACCACGTTTGTGGTCGGTGAAGACCTTGTCGCATGGTACGAGGAGGTGCTGGCGACCGTCATACATGTCGCGGCGTTGAGCGACCACCACATTACACAAGACCTCTTTCGTGATTTACTGCATCAGTGCGTGCGTTGGCTGACGTTTCAGGCGGCCACCAGCGCTTCCAAGGAGGGAGATGAGTGCTTAGTGCGGCTGCTCTTTACACAGTTGCGTAGCCAGCACGCCGCTGTGCGAAAAGTCTCCACAGATGCGCTCTCGGAGAGGCTTCGGTATATCCAACGAATGCGATACCCCACCAGTGTCGCTGGTGGGAGCGATCGATGGGGGGAATGCACGAAAATGTTACTACTTCACTTGCAGAACGAACTCCGTTTGCTCTCCACCCACGTTGAATCCTCCACGGATAGCAGCTCCACACGCTTTGCGTTGCAGAGCGGTTTGGCGCTTATGCAAGTCGTACTAGAACAAATGTCAGATCAACGATGCGGGGATTCATCTCGGAAAGAAACACTCCAGTGGACGGAACTAGCAGTGGAGACCCTCACGCGGCATATGAAGGCCAAAGGGGTCGCCGCTGCAGGGGCGGATGAGACGGAGGACGGTCTAATGCTGCAGTTTGCCCACTGCTTATCTGCTGCCGGTGGGTTGCTTCGCGCTTCCGGGACGCCGTCCCCAGCGGCTCTGCAGGACTCAACGCCATGGACAGCAGCAAAACTGTCACAGCTGTGTGGAGACTTGTTGCGCTGCTGCTTGTGGCTCCCACGCGAGGGTGGCCACGTGCTTGTTGCTCACGAGAGAGAGAGCCCGACGCAAAGCATGTGGGGTGCACTCGTTCGCCTCTGCGTTGCTCTGGAGGACGAGGGCCGGCGAGTGACTGGGCACGGGTGTGTGCCACGTCTTTGTCTTGGTGGCAATGGATTTCCTGAAGAAAGTGGAGCCGCCGACCCCCAAGCAGAGCTCGAGCATCAACGTCAGTCAACACTGCAGAAACTGTGCTGCAGCACTGAGGAAACGACATTGAGCCATCGCCTGGATGTGTTTTGCTCGCTGGGATTACACGGTTTTCTTTTCCGTATCAAAAAGAGCAGGGATCCCATGCGGCGGGTCTATCTGTCACACCAACGAGGGATCCCCACAGAATTCTTGTCGGAAATCTTACAGCCCATGTTCACTGAAATTTCATCTGTAGTGAGCCTCTTGGCCGATTCACTCTCAGTCGGGGGATCGATGAACGGGGTCACGAAGAACCAGTACAATCACGAATTTTGTAGTACGTTCTTGAAATCCTTGAGCCGCTTCTTTCGATTCTTTCGATCGATCAGCTTCATTCTAGATGGCACAGCGGAGGATATTTGTCAAATGCGTGAGGTTTGGGGGGCTGCAGCACGGCGCTTGTTGTGGTCGCAGTTGGCGCAGTGCTTGGCGGGGCTGTTTTTTAAGTTTCCACTTTATGATCTTTCGTTGACGGATCAGCAGAAACTGTCTAGTGAACTGTGGGAGGACTCGATAGAGCTGGTGAAGGCAGCTGCTAACACGAATCACAACGAGGTGATGGATCAGTTCCTCTCAGAAGTGGTCGCTGCTGTTCAACGAACGGCCCCCAATGGCCTGCTGGTGGAAGAGGCTTTTAATGCAGTGTGGCGGCTCGAGACGAATGCAGCTGCACGACTGAGCTTCTACTCGATGGCCGTGTTGTCCAGCTCCTCTGCGTTACCTTTACCAGAGCGGAATATCTGGAGTGCAGTGGTGGAGCCAGCCAAACCTCAGCTTATTTTACGGACATTGCTCTCTCGTTTTTTCCACATGGATCGCATCGAAACGAACTCCTCAGAGAATGAATATCTGGTGATGCAGTGCGTGGTGTTGACGTTGCTACGGCTGGGCGTAGGGCTGTCGGAGCTTCTTCAGTACTGCTGTATGCCCTTTCATGCGACGGAGAGTGATTTTACGGCGGTGAACTCCTCACTGTTGCCTCAGGAAGGTAAAGTTATCCGGATTGTCACTCCTGCACTCTCGTCGTTTCTCTTTGCTGTTCAGTTCCCACGCGACCAGCTTCTGGTTGAACAACTGGCTCGAGACCTCACTTCGTTGGTGCACTATCCCATGTTTTTTCCAACGCCTTCGCATACTGGTGTGACTCCTCCACCACCGGTGCTGACACTGAACACTGCTTGGTGCCTCACGGAGCATTTTATCTCGACTGTCGTGCTTCATTCTGTTAGCATGGAGGGAGTAACCGATGAGGGCTCTCTGTGGCTGCAGCGCGCGCTCGAGCAACTCTTCCGGGGTGTGTTGGACTCTTCCACCTCCACTCCTGCTTCAACTGCGGAAGAATCCGCTTGTGTGATGCGGCTCAACGTGGTGGAGTATCTGTACTACTCTTTCCCGCTTCAGGACCGCGTCGAACAGCTACTGTACCCAATTCGACAAAACTTGATCCCCGTGGTGGCGAGCGTCTTCCAGAAAATCTGCCATTTAGAGCCGCACCGCAGTAAACTGCTCCTTACAACTCCGCTAGTGTGTCTTCTCACTCGGGCAGCGTCTCTGCTTTCGCAGGTGTTCGGTGTGCTCGAACGCTCTCCGGAGGAGGGGGGACTGAAGGAGTGGTTGGTGTTCCCGCTTCTGGATGTAGGAGAGTGCCTGCTAAAGGAGGTGACGCAATACGAACTTCCACTTCATTGGAAGGAGCTGCTCCCAGTTCCTGAGGCTTTCCCTCCCCCTACCAGCTGGATTAACTATAAGGACGTAGTTCGATTGGTGGTGTGTGTTGGTGGTGTGGTGTGGCCATACAGGCCGCCTCTGATTCGTTTGCTGTTGCCGATCTTCTCACAGGAGGATTATCCGCATATGAGAGAACTCCGCAGCTACTGGATGACCGCGCTGGTGCTGCACGTGAAGAATTCCCGAGCCCTATTCGAGCTCGCCTGCCTGGCCTCCGAGTGGCAGCAGCCGTCTCACCCGATGCCCCCCGCCATGTGGATTTCCATTTCCACATACGTGCTGTTTCCCACAGTGCGGCTGTTCAGTGAGTCGCAACGCGTTGAGTTCTTCGAACAACGCCTTCACGGGCTGCTGCAGATGGCGTCCCTCATGGGACCTGGTGGGGCTCCGCTGACTTCCGATCCATCGGAGAGGGATTTAAGGCATGGGACAAACGCCTTTGAGCTACTAGAGAGGATGTGTCAGGACTGCTCCTCAGAGTCCCTGCGAGGCGTGCTGAATGAGACGGTGGTCCCCGCAGCCCAGAAACCGGGAACAGGAAAGGAGCTCATAAAGAAGTTGATTGACGTATGCCGCAAAGCGATCGAAATGGAGAGCAGCACGACCAGCGGTGCTGCGTTGTGGCTGCGGTATCACCAGGCCGCACATCGGTGCCTCATCGGTATTGTCATTACTACGCAGACACAGGAGATGCTCTTTGTGAAGCTACTCTTGCAGGCGATGGGACCCAGATTTTGGCACCACGTTGTAGATGTGACGGTGTGCCACCAGCCCGAGTACCGCCCGTCACCGGAGGATGATGTTGTGCCGGAGAAGACGCTCATGATTGACGCAGGACTGGAACCGTTGACAGACACTGCTGGGATACCTCGTGGCTATCGAAGACCTCGGCCGACGGAAGGAGGTCATCATCTCACAGGAATGTTTATTGTGGACGAGCGAGACAGCACGCAGACGCCTGCCACACTTGGGCTGCGAATGCCATCCATCGCGGTGCCTCAGCTTCTTCACCCTCACCCCAGAAGAGGTGCAGTCTCGAGAGGCTCCCGTTCGAGGCTTGGCACGCTTCCAGACGTTCCGCGCGGCTCTGGGACCTCTGCCTCTGCCTCCACGGCATCCCACGCGGAAGACATGGAGGCTGTGGAAAGTGGCTCGCGGGTGGTGGTGGGATCCAAGGTGCTTGTCGATGCGGTGTGGAGGAGTACCAACTCTGCTGGGCTGCTGAAGGTGCTGGATGTGCTCATTTCACGCACACCGCCGGCGCCTTCGAGTCTAACGCCTAGTCTGACTGTCACACCCGTGTGGGTAAAGGAGGTGGCTGCTCTGCTGTCTTCCCCAAACATACATTTAAACGTTAAGCTGGTGATGCTACGGCTTGTGTCCTTACGGTCCTCTTTCTTTGATCGCTTTGCTCCGGAACTTCACGAATCCCTGTTAGAAGTCGCCTTCTCCGACTCCTTGTGCCACCCCTTCAACTCCGAAAACGACACTAAATCGGGACTGCTTCATTTTATAGCCAGAGACGCAATTATTATGGTACTGCAGTGGCAGCAAGACAAAGGGTGGACGCTGACGTCTCGTTCAGCCGAGATGCTGCTCCACAAGCTCAGTGCGACACTAACGAGTATTCCTTTTTCTTCCTCTGCACGAAAGGAAATACGGGATCATTTGGGGCTGTTAAAAATGTCTTACTTCGCGGCAGGACCAAGACTGCTCCGGCCGCCTCTGCTGGCCACCTGCGCCGCCCTCTTTTTATCGGTTCTGCTCCCGGCTTTGCGGGACAAGGAAAGGTGCCGCATGGCGATCGAAGTGTGCGGGGTGCTGCTTCACCCCGAGTCGGGAGGCTCTGCCACGGGAACTGCGGCTGTGCCGCTGGGATGTCTTTGTGGGTCCGGTGAAGCGGGGCAACAGATGGCCACTGCGGTGTACCAGGAATTGGCGCGACTGCTAGAAGGTGTAGGAGAGCCGTGCGCCGAGGTGATGGGGATGGAGCTGGTGTGCTTAAAGAACTCGCTCTCTATGACGGCGGATTCCAAGACGCTGTACGACTACCTCTTTTCCTTGGCGCAGCAAGCGGTTTTCGGCGTTCAGGTTACTTCTTTCAGTGCTGCGGTTCGTCGGACTCGGTGCTTGGTGAGGTATGAGCCCCAGTTTCTGGGTGAGCTTCTCCCCAGTGTATTACAGCAGTTCAACACATTAGACACACATCATCAAATCTTGGTGCTGGAGAGTATGGCGTGCTCACCAGCACTTTCTGCCACGAAATACGACTGGATTCACGCGCAATTCGCTGGGAAATGGGAAGATCCCGATCCTCAGATGCACAAGCTGCGACTATCGCTGCTTCAATTATTGACGAAGGTGGTGGAATACCTTCCAGAGCTAGAAGACAAGAACAAACTCGCAGAAACCTTTATTTCGTTCCGCGCGCTCTCCGCCGCCAGTGAGGCGAGCATCACAGATGAGGCCACTAAATCATGGGCTTTCTTTCAGTTCTGTCTTGCTGTGGCGACTGCAGCTCCTCAGATTAAGTGGTTACCCCCTCTTCTTACGTGCTGGGCCAGAAAAAATCAAAGTTTTCTCATTCAGGATGCAGTTCTAAAGTTTGCTGATGCAGAAGTGGTTCCCGCTGAGTTCGCTGCTCGCTTTGAGTATCTTTTTCATCAAGAGTGTATTTCTGAAGGCGTGAACTCTGCTGCCCATGCAAAAACAGTGGAAGCCGAAGGCTGGCTGCGGCACACTGCGCTACTTCTTCTTGCCGTAACTCGTCGATCTGCTTCCTTTACGAGTAACGACTACCTGTTCCGCAAGCCTCTTTCCGATGGGGTGGTATTTATGGAGAAGGACTTCCGGCGTACAGCGCACTGTACCGGGAGGATCACCGGTACAGTGCGCTGTACGCCGCTCTTCTCAGCGTCGCAGGCACGGGGGGCATGTCGAGGTCGAAAGGGACCAGTGATAGGGCTCCAACACACTTTTGTCGGCACGGGCTTCACGCTGGCGCCTTCCAGCCAGCTGTGGTCTCAGAAGCCAGACGAGTTTCGCACCGTCGGCCCCTCCCATTCATCCGGTGTAAAAGCGACACCGCGCGGAGGCGACGGCGCGGCGTTTTTCTTCACGGCCGCCCCTCCTCCGACGGCAGGGTCTGGGCTGGAGTCGCAGCACCGCGGGACGTTCAGCTCGACGCTGGTCGTCCCCAGCAGTCGCGTACTGCAGCACCGCCCTACTCGACCGACCGAGTCCAGCGTGTCGCGGGCCGACGGCACTGCGGTGGCCGACGAGACGGCTGCGATGATCCGCGCCGCTGCAGCGAAGCGACGACGCCAGGGAGAGGAGTCCGTCTTGCAGCGGTGGCAGCGGGGCCGGACCCCGGTGACGCTGTACCGCCGGTACCAAGAAGGCGACTTTCCGGACATTCAGGTGTCACTGGAGGCTTTGGTGACGCCTCTGCAAGCGCTCTGCTTGCACGACGTCGGCGTGGCCAGCGTGGTGTGCAGCTGCCTGGTGGAGGAGCTGTGTGTCTCGCTGCGCCACCTGCGGTTGTGCGGGGTCGCCCCGAGTGATACGCTGCCGCACTCGTCTAACGAGCCAGCCATGTCTGTTTTACGGACGCCGTCCCCAGGAAGAGATGCCCCCGCCAGAGCGGATGAACTGTGTGCGACGCTGCAGGGAAGTCTGCAACACTATCTTCACAGCTTATCGGTGGAGCCGCTCGCCGCGATGCTGTCCGAGAGCTCCGCCGTGAGTTTCTTCGTGTCGGAGGTGTGGACGCACTGGATGGGCATGCATGAGGAAGCACCTGGAGCTGAAGACTCGACGCTGCTGCTCTTGCGCTATGCCAAGGCCGTTACACACCCTACTCTCGCGTTGAACAACGAGGATGAACGCTGCTGCATCGCTGGGTCGTTCGCCGAGCTGCTAGAAGGTCATCTGCAACTCCTCCTCCACGACTCCTCTCCCGAAGAGGGCACGAGCAGACTGACTGACCGCCTTTCCCTGTGCTGGGCGGCACTTCATCGGTGCTCTCTCTGTTGTGGAGAGGAAGATGTGGGTTGGCTAGCTGCCGCCAAGTGGATGCGCAGTGACGCGGCTGAGCTGCTGCGGGAGGGCCGCCGACTGGAGGAGCTCGGGGCCTATCGCGACGCGGAGGAGCTCTACTCCAACTGGCTGAAGGAAGAGTCGGGCCGCGAGCTGGAGAGGGAAGGCAGCGAGCTGGAGTGCCACGCTCTGGGACTTGTACGGCAGCTCCAGAGGGAAGCCGCCCACAAGCTGCTGGGCTGGGACCTCCTCGCAGACTCCTTTAAAGCTGAAGACGCTGAATCCATAGAGTCAGGACTGGCGGTGCGGAGCGAGACGATGGCGCTTCGAGCTGCGACAGCCCTCCGTCAGGGTATCACGACGAGGTCTACTCTGGCCGCAGGCCTCTTCCGTGAGACTGCTGCCTCAGAGGCGATACAGGCCTTTGAGCGGGCCGCCGCCCTCCTGGCCATCAGCACGCCAGAGGAGTCCATCAGCTACGCTCATCGTGCCCTCTCGGCGCTGTTGCTTTCCGGGTCATCAGGGGATCTCCATCGCTACAGGGACGCGTACCGGCTGACGATGGTTTTGGATGCAGCTCACGCACTCCGCCAGTGCACTCAGCTTCGTGATACGGGAATGGGGGAGGACGCGAAACTACGGGCTATTCGCACCTTTCTGCTAAAGCGCTACGGCCGCTGGGACGCTTTGGAACTGAAGGGGTCGTATGCCGATGCGTGGCTGCTGGACGACGTTCTGATGCTTCATCGCTTGGTAGTCACACGACTGGAGGACGACGTCTGCTTCGACGATCCAAATGTCCTGCGAGAGATACAAACCGACAGCCTACGCACCCAGTTGGAGCTGTGCAAGGAAGGAGTTCACCTTTTATTGGATCAGCGTGAGGGAAATGCGTGTGCTCGATCACTCATTACCTATGCGGCTGTGCATTGCAAGGGATCAAAGGAGAGTCTACAAGAGCTTGCCCTGAGCACGCTGTTCTTTGAAATCGCTTTTCATATAGGAGTGAACGCCGAGGATAGGAGCGTTGTGCTGCACCGGCTCCAAGGCTTACGCAGACGACTTCCAGCCGAGAGCCCCAACGCTTTGGAACTAGCGACCGACCTGGCTCGCGCAGAAGTGATGGTTAGAACAGCGAGCTCTCCGAAGACAGCGCTCGAAAGCAGCGTCTCGGAAGGAGCGAGCACCGCTGTCTCGGCACAGGACGGACTGCTATACGCGGAGGTGTTTGCTCGTGCAGTGACGGCCGACCTGCATAACAGTGCCGCCGTTCTAGAGACGTTTAATAACTTGCTGGCGCAGCTCGCCACGACAGAGACTTCCTCGGCGTCACAAAGTGCTTCACAGACCGCTGAGGACACTCTCTGGCTGCTATTCGTACGTGCTCTCCTTCACCGACTTCGACAAGAGGGAGGAAGCGCCGCCAGTCTTTCGAGTAGCGGGGTAGCGAGGCACATTCCTCGGCTGTGGCAGTCCTTGCGCCGACCTTGCTCTCAGACGGACCCGCAGTGGCATTCAGTAGTCACGCGTCTGTTTTGTGACTCTTCTCGAGGCGACAACGAGGAACCACATAACAGGGAAGTTCCACTTGGCGTCTGGGTGCCGTGGGTGTGCCAAATTCTCTACACCTTCCTCGCTACGCGGCATCTTTGCCTCGCCGAGCTGCTCTACCAACTCGTATCGTTCGCCCCTGAGGTATGCTTCTACCCGCTGCATGCGGAGTACGACGCGCTGCAGGAACTCATGGAAGAGCCGAGCCACCCTGCTGCACTGCGCCAATGTTTGTCTCCGCTGCTTCAGCTCCTTTGCCCAACCGAGTTACCGGCGCCAGGTGAAGAAGGCAGTAACGGGTTTGGGCCGCCGCAGCGACTGTGTCGCTGGCTGTACTTCCTTCATCACCCGGATCAGCGCAGCGTCGAGTGGGAGAGCCGCCTCGAGACTGCTCTGCGGCAGTACTGGAAGACGTCGAGCGCTGTGGACGAAGCCAAGGCTCAGGATATCTTCGATGCGTGGCGCCGGGATTGCATCGACGCGAGACAGTGGCGGAAATCGGAGAGGATCAACTTCCGCTTTGCCGAAGGGGCGGAGCGGAAGTGCTTGCCACGGATGGCCAAACACGACGATAGGAGCAGCGGCTCACCGTGGAAACTTCAGATTACGCCAAGCGACTGGAGAGAAATTAAGCGACTTTGGGCTGAATTCCGCGAGCAGTGGAGCCGCGAGCTTGTGCAGGGCCGTGGGCGGAGGGGGGAAGACTTAATCGATATTAGTGAGCTCTCAGAGTCCTTCTTGGAGCTGATGCAGGGGAAATCCGGTGGGCGGAGCTCCTCCGAGTTGACCCGCTCCACTTTCCTGCAGCTCCCGCTACATCCTCTGAGGTTGGTTAGTCCAGCGAGTAGGGAGACGGAGGTGATCACTGGCGTCTCCCAGAGGATCAAGGTGCTGCCTTCCAAACAAAAGCCGAAAGTACTGCGGCTCTCTACGTCCAAGCAGGTGGAATACAGGGTTCTCGTGAAGGGTGGGGACGATCTCCGACAAGACCAAAGAATCCAGGATATTTTCTCGGTGTTCAACGTACTGGCCGCCTCCCAGGATGCGAGTAGTGGAGCAGGCTATTCTTTAATGATGCGAACGTACTCGGTCATCCCTATTTCAAGATGGGTGGGATTGGTGGAGTTTCTTCCCGATACCATGCCTTTAGGGGACGTCATGTGCACGTCACTGCTGCCACCGAAGAACTCAGAGGGTGGAGAGCGAAGAGGACCGCAGATCGATCTGAAGTCTCTTCCGGCCTATGCCATGTACGTGGAGAGGTACAGCAACGGCAAGGTGTATCTGGAGTCGTTGAAGGTATGCAAACCTACAAACAAGGCTTCGGACGTGGAACCCCCAGTGGACATCAGCGGATGGTTCAAGGAACTCGTGGTGGCCACACCACCGCACCTACTGGTGCAAGGGCTCGAGCGCATTGCACCGTTCGCTTCAAAGTGGTATGAAGTGCGACACACATTTCTTCGCACCCATTGTACACTGGCGATGGCGTGCTACATGTTTGGCATTGGAGATCGACATCTGAGCAACCACTTGGTTCACATGCGTGATGGCGCCATAATTGGGATTGATTTTGGATTCGCTTTTGATAGTACGGTGAGATTTCAGTACATTCCTGAGCTTGTACCCGTGCGACACACTCCACAGATACGCGCAGTTCAAGGCGTTCTCGGTGATGCGGTGTCGCAATGCTACATGCAGTTCACCGTGAGCTTTCTTCGACAGAATTACCAAATTTTTAGTGGGTTAGCGTCAGCCTTTGCCGACGCACCGATCGGGAATGAACCAGAATTGCTGACTGCGGGGTCTGGTGAGCATGGGAGGCAGCAGCGACAACGAGAGGGAAAACATAAACTTCGGTTATTGCGTTGGAAGCTGCATGATTTGCACGATCCGAGGGATGTGCTGTTTCACAGTGTATCGTACCGCAAGGATGTCCGAGAGTCAGAAGAGCTGAAGGCGGGGCTATTTGCCCTGCTGTACGGCCGCGACGTGGCCACACAGAAGAGGGTCACGTCCAGTAAGAACCGGAGCTTGAGCGTGCCTGAGTACGTCGGGGTGCTGTTGCAGCTGTCCACCGATCCTAATTTGTTGGGCCGAATGTGGGTAGGCTGGCTTCCTTTTCTCTAACCCCCCCCCCCCTTTCCAAGGCACACATGATCGATCGTTTTCAAACTTTGGGACTCCTTTAATAGCGATTGAATAAGCAACACGAAAACTTTTGAGTATCTATGCTAACCCCTCCGTGATGGCGGTTTAATTTCTCTGCTCCTTTTCTTCTCCATTCATTCTCCTCCTTTGATCTGTTTAGATAACTTTGGATGAAATCAGTGAGAAATGGCTCTGATAGTCCAGTTTCATCACAGGCCGCTTCTTGGTGCCCTCGCTGTAATCGTACTAGTGAACATCGTGTTCCTCAGCACCCATTTCCTTATTATGACACTATGGAATTTATTTCTCATTGGAGTTATTACTGCAGCGATAACTTTGTGTGAGGCCACCGTCGTTCCTCGTGTGCCTCTTGGACTGATCAACACCGATGCACTCCTTTGTGTCAATGCGGTGCTACTATGGTCGGGCCCCTCGGCGCTGGAATGGAGATGGTCGTTTGCCGGCTTCGTTGTAGTCTCCCTTTTCTTGGATGGCATCTCCCATTCGGTGTCGTACTGGAGCACTGCGGGAGTCGCTGGAAGAGCGAGGCTGGTGCTGCACAGCCTTGTAGTTTTTACCGCTACCGTGCTCCAATGGGTGTACTACTACACACTCGATTACGTGGATGGAGCGGTGGAGCCGCCGAATAGTCAATACTATCGACAATTAGCCCTTGTGGGGTCTTTTATTCACGTAACGGATGCGGTCGTGCTGGTGGCTGCGTGTGGATTGTTGTCGGGTGGGCTCGAACTGTGCGAGCTATTTCGTCAATTCTTTTTCCCCGGGATGGAGTCGTTCCAGCAGTCGGCGCTGGACCCGACAATGCCAAGCTTTCACCTTGTCCCAACTGCTCTCACCAGGGTGTGTGCGATCGGATACTGTTGTGTGATCTCGTTCGATCATCCCTCGTGGGTGTTACAGTGGATCATCGGGTACCTGGTGCTGTGCTTCTTTTCGTCTCGGGAACAATGGAGAAATTATTGCCACGCCTTGGACCAACTTCCGGTCTTACCAGCACCGGAGTCTTCCTTGTGTTGCATTTGCCTAGAGAATATCGAAGTCACTCAGCCGGTGCGGCAGCTTCCTTGTGGCCATTTCTTTCATGGCGCGTGCCTCCGTAACTGGATCAGTGCACATCACCACTGCCCAATGTGCCGCGGACCGGTGCCAATACCCCACTCGGAAGCCAGAAGCTCATCGGCGCCACCCATGGCTCCACTCGGTGGAGCACCGATCCCGATTCCGGCCACTCGGAGAGCGCGCCGCACCTCTCTGTCTGTGCCAGTACCGCTGCCCTCACCGGCTCCGGTCACGCCCCGCACTGCCACGCTTCACACCTGGGCAGCCTTTGAGGTCCCGCGTGCGCCGAGTTGGCACCTACGCTCCGCCACAGGTGTGCCGGGCATTTCCGCCCGCCCCGCGTCCCCCACCGCCACATCGGGGCGTCGCTCGTCTGGAACGCAGACCGAGACCGCGACCGACGCATCGCCACGGCCTTCTCTGGGGACCTCTGAAAATCTGTTTGATGAGAACTTCTTATTGAACTCTTCCAGAACACGTCGGAGCTCACTAATTGGAACCGTTCGACACCGAAAGAGAATACGAGACCGAAGCCGCACAGCGACTAGTACTGCTAGGGAGAAGTCTGAGGAGCCACGGCATGAAAGAGTGCCGAAGAAAAAGGAAAGAAGGACGAGCTAGTGAACGGGCCTTTCCTTCGGACACGGGACCGCCACAAGACGAACAGGAAAGCTCGCGATTATTGCTCATTTTTCTAGTTTCCGTCTAGTTTTCTTCAGTAAGGCGGAGCCTTTTTATCTTCTGCTTTTTGAACTCCCGTGCCGTCACGTGAGTGAGGTGGCGCGACCTCCGCTCGCTACGGTTCTAATTTCTTGTGCTTGGATAACCCTTCTGCATGTGTACCGAAGTCGTAAGACCAAAAGTCTTTCATCAAATCGTCAGAATCTTCGTTACAGTATTCATGCACTGCTCATACCACTTTGTACAAAGTTGGACGTGCACCACTGCCCTGCACGTGCTGAAGAAAGAATACTTTTGGAACGGAAGTTGACTGCTTTTTTGTGACCCCCCTCCTCCTTTTCTTTAATGCTCTACTTTTTATTGTAAAGACAGAAAAGAAAATATTGAATATTAGTGATAATAACTAAAGGAAACTTAAAAGGTACGAATCGGTCCAGTGCGTCATGTTACGGCATTCTAAAAACGATTTGTTCATGTGCCGCAAGCCTGTAGGCCTTAGGGAAGGCTTTGTGTGCCACAACCACGAGGGCCGCTGCGTCATTTGCGACCTGGAGTTTGACGAGATCACGAACACCATGCACCGGGTGCTGCTGTGTGACGACTGCGGCTTCACGGCGGACGGCGATCAAAAGTGTGTGATGTGCGGGTCTAAACCCACATCTGAAATCGCGTTCTACTGTCAGTACTGTGTGGCACTGGAAAAGGATCGGGATGGCTGTCCTCGAGTGATGAATCAAACTCGCCAGCAACGTCTGCGTGCGTAATATCACAGTACTCCAACACGATATGGTAAGTGCGTATCTTGACGAGACCAGATAGTCACGACTTCCTCAAAAGTGGAAAGAGATACTTGTGTACGGAAGCTGAGATGTGCGAATACCAATGCCCGATTTCCATCGTGGTTCAACCACCAAACAAACAACGATATTTTTTATTTTGATGCAACCGACTCTCGGTAATTATGATTCACACAATCCAGAGTACACTTGCAATACTGGATAAAGACAAAAGCCTTCGTTTCCCCTTTTCTCTACTTTTAGGCCTTTTAGTTGAGAAAAATATCAACAAGACAAGATCAACATCCACAGAGCCCTTCAGTGATTTCTCTTGAATTTCACCTTGAGGTTGCTAGTTGTTAGTTGCCTTTCGAACGCTTGTTGATGATGTTGCACCCCTCAGCAGTGCGATTCCGCCTTGTTCGACACGTCTCCCGCGCTGGACAGCTCCCTACGACACTTTCAGTAGGGGGTGTTAGCCCGTTAGCAGCGAGTGCTCGGTGTCTGCTCCTCTCCTCGTCGCCCGCTCGCTTGGGGCTGGAGCAGCTACAGGACGTCCCGCTGTCAACGGACCGCAAGCCACGCGGATTTCACCGAGGCCCTGGGAAGCGACAAACAACGGAGAAGGAGGCGGATATGTATCGTTTTATCAAGAAGTGGGATCTCGAGATGCAAGAGAGCTGGGACCCCCATGAGCCATTTCAAGGGCTCCCGAAGCCTAAGAAAGTAATGGGCAATGAAGCGACAGAGATCATCTGGCCGTATGTCATGCTTTTGGAGCGCGTCACTAAGGTGCATCCCTTCACTAAGTCCATCTACGTGTACTACAGCTATCGGCAAAGCACCACGGAGGGCCAGTGGGCGGCGCAAGTTGCCAAGGCCTTTTCGCACGAGTTTCTGGTACCCATTACTTTTCACAACTCCCAGGTGTATGTGGAAACAGAGATGGTAGTCGAGTACAACGAGACGCCGTGGGTCGTGGTGCACTGTCTCGATGGCCGGCATCACGTCTTGCCGGTGCGCCAGGGACCGGTGGCGGAGGGCTCTACGCCATCCACAGCTGCTGCCTCGCTCCTCGCGGAGGTGATCGCGGTGTGTGAGAAACTTGGCAGCAGCGTTGAAAAGCCTAGAGAGGTGACGCGCTTGCTGAACGAGCGTCCGTTGCAGAACCAGTATCTTCGCATCGATTACCAGTGGTTCGGAGACACTCCAGAGGAGCGGGCGTCACACTTGGTGCAGTGGGATTTTGACCCAAAGGATGTGGCACCGGTGTTGCGGTCCAGAACACAGCACGTCCAAAATTGGATTAATTTTGACGGTAATCTGCCCACTGCCTCAGCGGTGCATATCAACGTGAGACGTGAGAAGGCTCGTATGCAGGTGCCGCGTGTCACTGGTGGACCGCGCAGCTTCTTCAACTCTTCCGGCTCGAGAGCGAATGCCAGGCACTCTCGCTTCAGTGGAGCGCCAATGAACTAATGAGACGTTTTCCGACCCTCGGTGTTGGTTGACACTGAAACCATAACGGCGCCATCTCATCCTGTCGTGGCACGCTACAATCTCTGTCTCAATTTGGGATATCAAAAACAAACTTTTTTTTTTGTTTCGCATTACGGCTCTTCTCGATTCTTGGTTTGCCGTACGGCTTACACTTTTTTTCTTTCTTTTTTTTTTATTTACTTTTGTGGATATTATCACAACTCTATAGAATATATAATAATAATAGTATTGTGGGCTTCGCACATCCGACAGTTGCGGAGTTGGCCCTTTGGTGTCTTGTATTCCGACAGAAGACATTTCTGCAGCCGCTCTGGCGTACGATGGCGGTCAGCAACGACTGGCTGGAAGAGCTCCATGACGGGGACTATGGAAGGGTGAGCCGCGATGCGATGGACTTTGACCTTCGGATTGCTCAGAGGGACCGAGAAAAGCTCGAGGAGGCAGTGCGTGGCCAGGCGGTGCTGCACGTGATGGAGGAGATTGCTGGAGAGGTGTTCCTTCATACCTACGAGGAGGAGGTAGCGAAGACCATGGCCCAGTGTGCGGAGCAGTGGGGTGTTCCCTCAGAAATGCCGTAAGGAACCAGTTCGCGTTTGTGTCCTTCCATTCGCAGTGACGAACTTCTTCTTCCTTGTCCAGGTATTTTCAACCGTCTTATACCCACCAATGATATCGTTTACATAACGACACAACCAATAAACAAAGAACATAAATGATTTGATACGATTAAATTGCATATATGAAAAATGAAGAAAGTGGTTCAAAAAAAATGCAATGCCCTATGCGTTGAGGGCTCAAAATCGTTTATTTGTGGTTCTTTTTCATTACACCTTCCTGCTAGCGAACTATACGAAGATTCTCTAGACTGTGCTGTCCACACCATTACAAGTGCTTTCTTTCAATTCAGTTCGTCCCTATCAGAATTCCTAATTTCATATTCGTTATTCGAATGGAAGCAAAGGAGAGAAGGAGGTATTGTAGTACAGACGCTGCGGAGTGGCTCTTTGTCATCACGGAGTACCTCAACCCATTACGCATCCCCTCTCACACCGTTTCCGTACAGGAACTCGTAAAGGTGTCCAAACTCGTGGACCCACCTCCGACAGAGCTCCTCACCCAATGGACTCGCTGTGTGTGGAGGCTGGCCGGCGAGCCCTGGACGCTCTACCTCTCCCGTTGTCTGTCGTTTCACTTCGGTCTTACCCATCTCGCTCCTCAGCTGCGACCAGTCAAGGAAGAGTTCTTCTCTGCGAATGGGGTAATGCCACCAGTGCTGCATTGGCCCGCCTGGGAGGACACTCCCTCGACGACCGTGAAATTTGGAATTTTTCGTGTGGCAGGACTGCACACCCAAAATGGTACGGCAGACTACGTGCCAACAGGTGTCGAGCCTCAACCGTGTCCGAACTGGTGTGTGTGCACCGTCCCCGGCGCTGCGGTGCTTCCTCGTTATTTCCCTGCCGTGCTGGGCGGCAGCTCCTGCGAATACTGCGGGACCGTCTTGCCCACCGCTCTGGCGTACACGCTGAGAGCTTACGCCGTTCTCGAGGCGGTCGCTACGGCCTCCTCGTCGCCAAGCCAGCGGTGCTCCGCGGTGGTACTGGGAGAGGCGAACGTGCTAAACCTGATTCTCGGCCGCATCGTCCACGTGCTCTACACTGTCACCAAGAAGACCGACCACGAGACACTGCTAACGATTCACAGTGCTGCGCTGTCGCTGTATCTCCCCCTCAGTATCCCACTGACACCCAACAAGGACTCCCATGCGGCCTTCAGCGCTGCGGCGTTGCGGGAGCAGCAGTTGGAGGCGGGGAAGCAACTCACCTTTTCAGTGGCGTGCCGTCAGTTCGCTGCGGGCATTCTCGGCCATCAAGCGGCAAAGAAGGCCCTTCTGCTTTGTCTGCTCCATACCTTGTACTGCCGCTACCGTCCTGTTCCCACTCCAGCATCGAACCCCCTTCATGCAGCCCTGCTGGGCGCGGCCAAGGCGGGTAAGTCGTCGCTACTGCGGGCAGTCGGGCGGCTGTGCGCTGGCCGAGCAGACTACCTCGCGGCGACGGCGGTGCGCGGCCGACGTGGTGGTCGCGGCGGGCTGGAGGCGGTGTGGCCCCACCAGAGTGGACAGGTGTTGCTTGCCGGCTCCGCGCTGCTGTACGACGTGCTGCTGCTGGACGGCGGTGTGACGGAGTGGATGAAAGCGCCTTCGTTGCTGCCGCTGACAGCGCTGCTGGAAGACGGCGTTGTAGAGATGACGAATGCCGGTGGCGAGGGCCTCCCTGGAGCGCTGCCGTGTAGCGGCATCGGTGGTGCGGCAGCGTTTCGCTCCACCGCACAGGTTTTTATCGCGACAGCGGAGGACCCTGTCCTGCTCGCCCCCCTTCTCCCCGGGCTGCGCTTGCTCATTCCGCTCGAGTCAGGCCTCACCTTGCAGCAGAGTGTCACCATCGGCGACAGTGTGGTCTCCTCCATGACGCGCTCCGGCTCGCGAGACTCGTCCCTGGCCTCTGCCGCTGCCGCTGCGGAGCGCAGCCCCGCCGCCACCCGAGAGGAAGGGGGGCCGCCCTTCACTGCTGCGGCGCCACGATTGTCGGAGGAGGCGATCGAGTACTGGGTGGGACAGGCGGGGCCGGAGTATGCTGCACTGGAGGCCGCACTGACCTCGGCCGGGGCGTCCGAGTTCTTCACTTCTCAGCTCGAGCAGCACGCGGTGCTGGTGCAGTTAGCGGCTCGCCGCTCGGACCCCTGCGTGGGGCTCCCGCCTTCCGCTTCACTCCGTGGAGCGCGGGCTCCGCATACGAGCGTGGAAGTGCACCAAACCTTGCCGCTTCAGCGCCACGTGGAGACGCTGCTCGCCCTCGCCACGGCGCGTCTGGTGCTGCCGGAGAGCCCGGGCGAGAGGACTCGAGTGCTGACGCTCGCCATGGCGGAGGAGGTGTGGGAGGTGTACGAGCGGTCGCTGCAGACGGCTGCGAAGGCCGATGCCGCCCGTCCTCCTGCTCTGCCCCCCTCTCTCGGGGCGGATGTGCCAGGCCAGAAGCGAGGGCGGCCCGCGAAGAGGAAGTGGTGTGTGCAGTTCATTCAGGGTCTCCTGCAGGGCCAGGGGGGACGGCCAGAGGGTGTGTGCCCGACCGAAACCGTGGCCCTGGTTTACGAGCGTATGGGCGGCTTGGCTCTCTTTGGTGACACGCTGGAAGGACTTTTGCAGCAGCTACAGGAAATGGGGATGCTTATTCGGCGACCATCGGGGTGGAAGGTACTGGGAATGTCCTGAGCTCAGACACGCTCGTAGAGGAATCACTGTTTTAGCTCTTGTGAAGAGAAGTGACTCCTCCCATCCCTGCTCTATATGCCTATTTTTTTTTTTTGTTTTCTGCTACTTGTTTTTAAAGAAATCCACTTTTTTTTTTCTTTCTGAGTGTGTCGAGGATGAGTAATGTATGAAATGCTGTATATTTTCCTTGTTTTTGTGCGCTTTCTTCTACTTCTTTTTTAAATTATCTTTTATTTTTATCTCTGCGCTGCAGGACGTGCAAGAATTACCTTCCGGTAACGCTTGTTGCCCAGTTTCTTGCGCTGGATACCTACAAGACACATTAAAGCAGTGAGATCTGCACACTGTCGAGGTTCCTTTTGTTTTCGACCGCTCCAAAGAAACGTATTGGGATAGTTTTCTACTGGATCTACATTGACAAACAAACATAGATTATTTATTTTTATTTTTGGGTAAGAGAGGAAAGCGATGCAGCCGAAAGATTCCACTCGGGAGCAGCGCAAGCGCCAACTCGGGATCGACTGCCCCGACAAGGTGGTGTGGAAGAATTGGGAGGCTGGTGAGGAGTACGTGAAGAAGATTGTCATCAAAAATGTAGATGTCCGTGCTCAGACGATTAGCTACCGCCTTCCAGAGCGAAAGGCTACCTTTTTGACGCCTTACCCAGAAGACACAATGCTCAGTAGTGGCATGCACATGGAGTTAGAAATACGATTCTGCCCCACGGAAGTGACTGAGGTCAACGACTGCATCGAAATCAAAGTGAAGGGCCGCGGGTCGTTTGTGGTTTGTCTGGAGGCACTGCCGCCACACGCCAAGCTGTCTGTGCCGGAAAGCTATGACTTTGAACTGTGTGCTGTGTCCAAGACGTACTCGCACAACGTGACGGTGACGAACACAGGAACTGTTCCACTTTCCTTTTATTGGGAAGCCCCGCAACCTTTCGCCATTGAACCGTCTCACGGAGAGTTGGAGAAGGACGAGTCGATGGAGATTACCCTCTCGTTCACGCCATCCGACGCCTCTGCGTCGTTGTGCCAGGCGGTATGCAAGATGACCGACATTGAAGAGGTAATCGCGACTATGAAAATCTCTGGCATTGGGAAGTATCCGTTCATTCGCTTTCAGTACCACCACCGAACAGAGGACGACGGACCGTCCAAGACCGGTTTACTCCCCGTGCAGGCCGATTATGCGCCACTGGTGCCGTTGGACCTGACCACCTCCACCATCTCTTTTGGGGATGTGGTGGCGGGTAGCGTGCTGATGAGCGAGTTCTACGTCGAGAATCCCACCAGCGTCCCGGCGGAGCTGAAAGTGAAGCGGGCGGACGACAGTATGACTGGCCCTTTCAAGGTCACCCCGACGGCCGTCACCATTCCCCGGGGTGGCTGCCAGAAGTTTAAAGTTACCTACAAGGCAATGAGTGGCGGTTCACTGCACATCAACCGCTTTAAATTTACGTCTTCGGCAGGGAACACGATCTATTTGGAAACCAGAGGTGCATGCGTTGGCCCCAAGGTAAAGTGCTCCACCAACAGCATTGAATTTGGAGATATCAACCTCGACGCCGGTCCCTCCGACAAGGAGCTCACACGGGTGGTGCAACTGAACAACATGTCCAACTGTGTTGCACGGTATCAGTTTCTCAACACCGCCCCTGGGGCAGCCTTTGCCGTGGAGCCATGCATTGGGTCAATCCCTTCCAAGGGGAAGGTCAAGGTGAAGATCATCTTCCGACCCACACACGCCATGAACTACTTGCGCCGCCTCATGATTCTCGTTCACAACAGCGCCGACGCCTTGTACATGGACGTTTTCGGCTCTGCCTACGATAGTTTCATTCGCCCTCTTCCCTTTGATCTGCACCAGGTCGAGGCGTTCTACATGCGCCTGGAACGTGGTTTGGGGCGCACCACGCCGGACGAGCTCGAGGCGCTCGCCATGTCCGCCACGCGCGACTTCCCAGCCGAAATGGAGGAAGAGAGCAGTGCGCAGGCAATATACCGCAGCATCGCCGCCGAGCTCTCGGGTGTAGAGGGAAAGGGCCTGTCTAGCAAGCGTACCGGGCGCCTGTCGTATCACCACATCTTTGTGGAGCACAACGCCAGCGCTTACCCTTTCAAGATGGATGTATCTCAGGTCTCTTTCGGTGGATTACAGTCTACTGTGCAGGTGGTAGCAGTAGTCAATTACACAAAGTCCATGGCGATGGCCTCGTGGTGCATCCCTGAGGGATCGGTGTACAGTGTGACACCTCTACAGAAGGACTTACCGCCTAATGGCAAGGCAGATTTCACGATCCGATTTAATTCGTCTGAGGAGCGCAGTTCTGGGCCTTCCGCTTATGATGTCGGACAATATCTCGAGTGCTTTGTCAACTTCAAGCAGATGCGGTCCTTCCGTCTGTGCTGTGAACGCTCTTTCACGCCGCCGCACTGTTTGACCGTTCAAGTCAACCAAGATCGCGGCCACTCCAACGACCCTACGAAGGTAAACAACGCGGGCTCTGCCGGGTCTCTGCTCAATGCGGACAAGTCCATCTTTTTCCCTGCAGTTCGTATTGGCGACACGGCGTATCAGGTCCTTTCTATTGAGAACTCCGGCGACGTCGTCATGACCTATGAGAACGTGCAGATGATCCTCCATGAGGTGAGCGAGAAGGTGGCGGATGACTTGACGGTTTTTGAGACCGCTCCGAACAGGCGCACCAAAGTCTTAGGTGGCCAGGAGGCGCTCAGCGCCATGTACAAAGCAAACGAAAGAGCAGCCGGCTCCATGCGTAGCGGGGGACCAAACGATATCATCTTCACTTGCTACCCATCCAAGGGTATTTTGCACCCGGGCCAGCACACCTTGATGCTGCTCAAGTTTTCTCCCACGAGATACGCGCGGTACAGTGCTGATGCAAGCTTCCGTGTAGCGAATATGTCTATTAATGATAAGCTTTCCGTGACAATGCGAGGCGAGAGCCACGTGCCGAAGATTAAACTAGAAGAGCTTACTCAGATCACTTTTAGGCCCACATGCATCACGGGTAAGACCAACCGGGATTTGTCCATCATTAACCCTACATGCTTCCCCGTGTCGTATCAGTTGGTGCCCTCCACAGAGTTAGGCGAAACTGTTCGCTTTCATCCCAGCAGCGGATACTTGGAGCGTGGCGAGCGTGTGTGGGTGTCGGCCACCTTTTGCCCGGAGGAGCCCCGTGTGCACACGGGCTCGCTCTCCCTCGTCGCACTGGACGAGTCCGACGAGGCACGGAAGATCGCAACGGACATGGGGCAGGATGATCAGGTGCTCCAGGAGTTCGTCACCACCGTAGGGGTCCTCGGAGAGGGAATGCACGGCATCATTGAAGTGGAGCCCACCCTGATCAACTGCGGTGATATTTCCGGCTTAGAAGACCAGACCGTGACGATTACTCTCTACAACAGCGGCATGAGCCCTGTGCAGTTTGAGGTTCGCTCCATGACCCGAATGCTGCCAAAGGAATGGCGACACGCCACAATGCCTCCGCGGCTGCGCAACCACACCGGGGTGCTGCCTGCGCGGTCCCACACGCTGGTGCTCGTGACTGTGTATCCTTCGGCTGGGCTCTCCGAGTACATTCTTTACGTAATTGTCGGGGGAGTCGGCACGAACCTGAATCTTGTCGCAAGCCCTGCCACTCTAGAGGAAGCCCAGCGTCACCCCCACTGCCAGCTGGCCATCAAGGGCACGCACCCCGCCATCCAAATTAAAGATGCTCGCTCTCTCTCCCTGCGGCGCTCTCAGCTGTGGTGCCAGCTGAACATCAACGCCATAAACCAGAAGCTGTCGTCACCGGTGATTCCACCGGATGTTCAAAACTTAGGGTTCGCATTTCCGCAGAACATTCACCATTTAGTACCTATTGCGGTCGATTTAGGTGTCGGCTGCCGTGGCTCCACGCCGCTGAACGTGTCTCTGCTTATTCAAAACACCGGAGACTGTGCGGCGACGTTCGCCTTCTGGTTGCCGATGGAAAACGATGTGAGTGTCGAGCACTGGTTCCAGGACGACGAGAATCTCAAGGATATCCAGCAGCTGGTCGACAAGTCCATCATCGAGATTAACCCTTCTAAGGGCGAGGTGGGGGTGGGGAAGTCTATGGTGGTCTCCTTCACCTATCGCTTTGACACAGTGGGGGTGCACAAGCTGCCGGTGCTGCTGCGCGTCAACGACAGTAAGAAGGTGCTGTTGATTCTCGAGGGCCGGACGCTGCCAGAGGGTATGGAGGCGTTGGCCTTCCACCACTCCTCTTCGTACGACCTCCTTCCCGTGGCGTTAGGGGATGTGGAGCCCCCCATTCAAAGTGTGACTATTGAGAACCCGCTGGAGCATGAGGTGACGTACAGGGTGGACACTGAAGCGCTACGGCGTGTGGCGGAGGAGAACTTTGGCTTTCCGATATTGCAGTGCGTGAACCCGTCCGGCGTGCTGGCCCCCCACTCCGTGGCTCAAATAGCGTGGTACTTCCGCCCACTGGAGGCGCGGGAATACGACATGGAAGTGCCCATCTCCACGGGGCCAGGTGGGGAGGACTACAGCATCACCTTCAGCGGCATCGGCTTCCACCCCCGTAAGACCAGCGTGGAGACACAGCGGGAACAGCTCGAGAACGCCTTCCTTGCCATCCCCAGTGTGCCGCTACTGAACCTGGTGCCCTCTCTCCCCGTTACGCTGTCGGTCGATGCCCTTCCGCTTGGCGCCATTCCCTACTTCTCGCTACACCGTCGAGTGTGCGAAATTGAGAACCACCACAGGCATCACATCTATTCCTTTCAATGGGACGCTCGCCACCCGACGGGCGATCATGTGCTGTCGGTGGTGCCGCTGACGGGTATCCTACGCCCTGGTGAGCGCCTCAAGTGCAAGATCACCATGTACAGTGGGAGCACCAGTCAGATGATCGAATGGCCGCTGACCTGCCACATCACCAACGAGACAGTGCTGGAGCAGGAGGCGCAGCCTGGAGCCCTTGGCGCCGCTGAACCTCAACGGAATATGACAGAGAACGCCGACTTGCACCTTGCGGCAAACCGCCCGCCGACCACGGAAGTCATCGCGGAGCACGGTGCGGCGGTGCAGCGGCCGCCGTTCCACCGGACGACGTGCACGAAGGAGTACTTGGCCGTGCGCAAGAAGCGGAAGTCCGTGACCAGCATTCCCCTGGAGTCACTTGGGGTGCGGGGACTGACCGCCCGCGTTAAGGCGGAGCGGCGCCGCGAGTTGGAGTTCGCTGCCGCTATCGAGGACGAGGCCAATGATGACCGCAGCATTATTTACAACTCGCTCGAGCTGTTGCTGCAAGCACGCATCATGCCCATCGAGGACTACGAGCGCATCTACGGCAACCGCTCGCTCAACGCGATGTACATGCCGGTGATGAACGTGTTCAAGGATCCACGAGCAGACGTGATGGGCGATGCGCTTGGTGAAATTTCTAAGGAGGACGCTAGCCTCGTGAGGGATATCATGGACGAGCTGCTGCGCTCTGTGGTGGCCCATCCCCGTGTCAAGTCTGCGTTCACCGAGCCCTTCATTAGAGACCCGTTCTTCTATCAGGACTGTGCTGCTTCTAGAGTGCAGCGTCGTGGCCGAGTACTCGATGCGGATGAGATCACCGCGACTGCCCCACCTTTGGCGGAGGACCAGAAGGACCTCATCACTAAGAAATCAAATCTCGCACTGCGTGGCTTTATGAACAACGTGCTGGAAGAGGCACTAGAAGAGCTCATTTCTAACGTCGTAGAGACGCAGAAGCATTTCTAGCGTCCGCGTCTAGGCGTTCAGGCGACGTGCCCTATGGATTAGTATCCAGCAGACAGTGTACAAACTACATCATACGCGGGATTATATGAGACGAAAAAAATAAAATAAAAGAGAAATCAGATACAATAATATTTGTATTTGTTTTCCCCTTCTTATTTCTTTTTCTACCGCAAGTGGATTCCCTTTCGTTTCTCCTCGAAGAAGAATATCACGTCTCGTAACTATGGACCTCTCGCCGAATCAGCTCGATATTTTCAAAGAAATGAAAATCCACAACAACACAACAAAATATGAAGTGAGTAAAGAAAAAATATATATATGAAAAAACGGAAGTACGAGAAGAACAGCGGATACTTGAACTGACGTTGTTTTCGTCTCGCTGTGTGGCTTGATGGTCTACTACTGCTTGTCACGTCCGTAATTGGCAGATGGCTGCGCTATAGACGACAAATGAACAGCTTACCTTCTCGGTGAGCAGAACCTGGACAGGTTCGAGCCTTTGCTTTGCTCTATCCGGATCCTTTGGATGGGCTGCGCAGCTTTCCCTGCGAAAAAAACATGGAGAAGTACGGCGTATGTATACAATAAAAGAAAAAGAAAAAATCTCAAGCAAGCTACGAACTCAGCGAAGGTAGCCAGGCCGTGCGAAAACGCTGTTTCGCTGCACGCAAGGTGCTGCTTTTCTTCTTCGTCTTCTTATTTTTTATCCTCTTTGTTATGTTTTCTGTTTGTCTTTCTTTTCTTTTTTTTCTGTTCATTAACAAAGAGAATGGTCTACCAGAAGAAGAAGGCGGAGGTGACAATCCGCACCTCCCAGTTCAAGGTGAACAAGCTGCTGAACCGCAAGCAGTTCATTGTAGAGGTGAACCACCCCAACTGGTGTGGTACCGTCCCTGCTCAGCTGATTCGCAAGAAGCTCGCTGCACTGTACAAGGTACCTGATGAGAACCAGGTGTCTGTGTTCGGATTCAAAACCAAGTTCGGTGGTGGCAAGACCTCCGGCTTCGGTCTGATCTACGATGACCTTGCCTCCTTGAAGCGTATTGAGCCCAACTACCGCAAGACCCGCATGGGCATCGGCAAGGGCAAGCTTCCTGCCCGCAAGGCTGTCAAGGAGCGCCGCAACCGCAACAAGAAGATCCGTGGAAAGGCGAAGGGTAAGCAGCAGACCAAGAAGAAGTAACCGTGCCGCCTTCTCCATTCTCCTTTTCCTTTTTCCTTTTTACTTTTTTATGTTGAACAAAAGACCAATAAATATAATACTGTCATACCAGCGCAGCCCGAGAGGCTGATAGGTGGGAAATTTACTGTTTCTTTTGATGATCACCTCTTTTTTTTTCTGGGGGCGATGATGCCTATTTCTCTTTTCTTTCCTTTATAAACAATATATATATATATATATCTGCTGCTCACTAAAGGATCATATCGCCATGGTCTACCAGAAGAAGAAGGCGGAGGTGACAATCCGCACCTCCCAGTTCAAGGTGAACAAGCTGCTGAACCGCAAGCAGTTCATTGTAGAGGTGAACCACCCCCACTGGTGTGGTACCGTCCCTGCTCAGCTGATTCGCAAGAAGCTCGCTGCACTGTACAAGGTACCTGATGAGAACCAGGTGTCTGTGTTCGGATTCAAAACCAAGTTCGGTGGTGGCAAGACCTCCGGCTTCGGTCTGATCTACGATGACCTTGCCTCCTTGAAGCGTATTGAGCCCAACTACCGCAAGACCCGCATGGGCATCGGCAAGGGCAAGCTTCCTGCCCGCAAGGCTGTCAAGGAGCGCCGCAACCGCAACAAGAAGATCCGTGGAAAGGCGAAGGGTAAGCAGCAGACCAAGAAGAAGTAACCGTGCCGCCTTCTTTTGGCAGTGTTGGTGTGTGGTTTCTTTTCTGTTGTAATGGCCAGCGTTGTTACGAAAGGAGGTGATCATCACTCCTCTGATCCTATGGAAATTATTTTTCGTTCATAAAAAACAAAAGAAGCAAAACAACAACAAACCATCCGGAGAGATAATAATAATAAAATCTAGATACAGCTTTGGATTTGCTCTCGTGCTCTCTTAGTAAATCACGTGAACGGTGTGGGCTATCTTTTTTTTTTTTTCGTGGTTGTTTCTTCTTCTCTTTTTTTTTTCCCATTGCGCTATTCTTGTCGAATGTGATCTCTTTCCTGCCACGCTGTATGGTGACCAGAGTAAACCAGCATTAATCTACCATACCAGGAGGAGAATCCACTCTTCTGTCCATCCGTAGTAAAGAAAGACAGGCGGCGGTACAAGAGAGTTGCTTTTGAGTGTGTGGAGGCAGTAGCAGGGGGCTTTCTTCATATCAATTATCACTTTTCTGTTTTAAAATTTATATTTGTATAGTCGTTTATCTGCATTCCGTTTCACCCAACCTGTCCCCTGCAGAAGGACGCACGCTATTGGAGTTGTTACCGTTAACCAGCAACCATGCGGAGCGAGGACTACCAGCAGGACAAGCGAGTATCCATGCGAAAGCGTCAAAGTGGAGACGGTTCCTCGAATGCCTATCGCCCCGTGCTTGCTCAGGACGTGCGCTGTGTCTCCTTCAAGTGGATTCGCTGTGGCTCAGCGTACAACATTCGCGCCTCGACACTGATGCACAAGGGCGTCGGGCGGCCGCCGCATCGACCCGCGATCGGGGATCTTCCTATGCCGCCTCAGACAGGGAAGTACTACTACGAGATTCGCATTAACTCGGACAACTGCCGGGTAGGGGTGTGCACGGAAAACGCCTTTCCAGGCGACGAGTCGCTGGAGTTGGCGGAGTTTGGCAAAGCCATTCCACCGCGGGGCGGAAACTCGGCCTCGGCTTCGGCGGTAAACCTCCAGCCGTCCTACCTGGAGTCGATCGGCGCTCATGGCGTGACGACCTCGGCCGACCAGCCGGTTACCGCTGCATTCCATGGCCAGACCTCCAAGGTAATTGTCAACGGAGAAGAGAAGAAGCAGTTGTGGCGCTCCGTTATTCCGGCCTCCGGGGCTCTGTTCTCCTTCGTCGTAGACACTGACGAGGGCGTGGGGCAGCTCTTCATCAACAAACTGTACGCCGGCTTGGTGTTTGACGGCCGGTGCGGCCTCAAGGGCAAGACCCTCTACCCCTGCTGCTCTATCGGGGGGCTGGAGGAGAGCAATCGAAGTCTTCCCAAGGGCTGCTTCGGAGCCGTGGCCCTTCCCATTCACAAGTTCGACTGCCTTTATTAAGAGGACGGACAGTGATGTCAAAGCTTGTTGGCGCTTCCCTTCAAAAATCTTTTAGTATTTGTTTGCAAAGTATGATATTATTACGATTGCTGTTGCTATTGTTACGATATTAATTAGAGAGGTCCGTAACTGAAACATATTTTTAAAGAGAGTTGACGTTTGTATTCTGTGACGTGGCTCTGGAGATGTCCTCATGGTGAAAATAACAATCAAACACCACTAACAACAAAAACGAAAAAAATACCGTTTGCGAATCAACCGTTTTATTTTAGTGGCGCATCTGGCAAGCAGCGCTTGTGGCTCCGGAACTTGTCTTTCCTCAGTTTACGGGATAACGAACGAACGATGTCTACGCAGGAGGATGGTGATGGGGTGCCAGTGTAGGCATTCCTGGTGCAGCGCACCTACTGATTTCATCACAGCGATCGGTGGCGTGTGATGATGCAAAGACAGAAAAAAAGAAGTCGAAGGAAAGAAGGGAAGCGTATTATTAATGGTGTTACAAAAAATTTCTTCGTCACTCTTGGCTTAGCGCGGAGTTGGAGAACTTGGACCGAAAATGAATATCCGTCTGGGATCATGTGTCTGTGCTCTCTTTTTCAAATATTTTTTACCTCTTTAATTTTTTTTATTTACTGTTTGGATCTTTTCACAGACGCAGGTTTAGGTTATTTTCCATCAGCTGACCGATGCGTTTTGGCTCATCCATCCTCAGTTAAAGTACTAAGTGTTATCCCCTCTTCTCTTTCTTTCTTCGAAGGTCCCCTTTCCCGTATCGTGCGCTCTTACCATAGCCATGTGTACTAAGTGCAGGGACCTGAGATTGCGCTGGCTGGCTCATCATGTTGGCCTTGAAACTTCTTAAGGACCTAAATCTACAAGGATTTTTTTTCAAACTCTAGTGTCGTTGCCAAGGGGGTCCTCATCATTTCTTTTATTTTCTCTCTCTTTCTCTATCTGTGTGAGTGTTTGTGTTCACGTTCAGGCGAACACTCCAGTTCTGTGGGTAGTTTGTGGGATATTTGAAGGTCCCCTTTCCCGTATCGTGTGCTCTTACCATAGCCATGTGTACTAAGTGCAGGGACCTGAGATTCAAATTCATTAATAAATTTCTCCAATACTGTGCTTTACCACGATACGCCCAGAACTCTGCATGGTGAAATGAACAACAGACAATACGCATTTCTTCACGGCTCTTTTTTTTAAAATTTCTTTTCCTTCAATAACAAAAAATATGTTTTCCAAAGGTTTTCCATAGCGAACCGAAGCACAGAAATTAATTAATTCACCCTTTCCGTTTACCCATTACAGAGTGTGTGAAGTATAAGGCTTTGCGGGGATACGTATGGCCACAGAGATGCCTAACACGGAGGAGCTCCGACTGCTATTGCTGGAGCGCCGAGCAGCGCGCCGTGAGGAGCGCGCAACAGAGGAGGAGCGGGTCCAGGCGCTGCACTCAGAGCTGATCGCGGCTCAAAACGAGCGCCAGGCCATTGCTGCGGAGCGCACCAAGTTATTGCAGAGCTCCAAGAGCACAGCAACGGATATGACTTTGACGTCCATCGCAATCCAGCTGCTCAGAGAGAGCGCTGCAATGGCCCTTGTGGAGGTGGATGAGAGCAGATGCCGCATGTGAGGTGATCCTTCAGGAAAGTGTGTGCCAATTACGATCATAAAGTCATTATTATGACTTTAATGGTTTATGCCATTTGATGTGATTCGGATTTCCTTTTTCTCGGGGGCCACCGTGAGACGGAAACTAAAAGCATCACGAACTTAATTTTCACATGGATGATCTACAAGACTAGTACTTATGATGTGGATTCATTTCCTCGTGGCTTTGACAGCACACATGCTTTCACATTCAGTCCACTTTCCCCCTTGCGTTCGTTTTTTATTAAAATAAGATTAGTAATTTTTTTAAAAAAGAAGAAGTGAGAATTAGAAAGGAAATTGAGTCAGTTGATCAGTACGAAAAATTCTACGTCGAGTGCGTTGAATTCCGGTGCAGAGAAGGGTTGCAAAACATTGTAGGACGAGACGCCATGCTAGCGGAACGGGTGCTCCAGGATCTTTCAGGTCAGCCGAATGAAGACATCTCGAACCAGGTGGAAACCCAGGCAACAGATCTGATTTTTGAGTTGCAAGAGCTGTACTGCAAGAACCAGCTGTATGACTTGTTCATTTTTATTATGGGAAACCCAGCCACCGCAGAGGAAAGCGAGAATTACTATGACGATGTCGATGGCCTTTTGGACTTCTACAGAGAGAAGCGAGAGGAGTACAACCAACTTGTTCAAGGGGTTGGCAGAGACAAGGCACCTGAACGCGAAGCCTTTTTCCTCAATGCTCTGCAGGGAGTTATCAACGATGGCTTCGAACAGGAGCAGGATCGGATCCCTCTGAACAAGGTGCAGATGCTGTACGAGGTTTTGGATGCGTGCGACACGACTAAAGAAAGCCTTGAAGCGGCCATCGAAATTGGTGCGTTGTGCTTTGCGGCAGAAGAAGTCGAAGCTGCTGAGGAGCAGCGGCGTGCCACTGAACTATCGCAACAGGCAACGACGTCGGATAGCATGGACACGTCTGCGGAGGAGCGCAAGAAGGCCATGAAGGCCTCTCCCGAAGAGCTCTTTCGCATGTCGCAGCACGTCGCCGCTGGCCTGGTAGATGAGACGGAACTACTCCAGGTGCAGCCGGAGGAGGAGAATGCAGATGAGGTGGTGCTTAACGTGGACGAGCCCACCTTTCTGCGACGCATGGGGTATGCCTCCTATCGGAGACCGAACTACCGCCGAAACGCCGTAAGACCCGCGCGCACTCCGCAGGAGCGCCAGAACAACTTGGATCGGCTCGCAGAGCAGGAGAAGCGTGAGATGAGCCACATGAACAGCATGGAGCTCGCCGCGTACTCGCAGGCTAAGATTAACTCGGAGCGCCGCATCCTCGCAAAAAAGGCGAAGGCTCGTGGCACCGCAGCGGGACCCGAGGTGGAGAACGAGGGGGAGGCGGCAGCCGGCTCGTCGGACTCCTTACTGGAGTCGGAGCTTCTGGAAAAGCGAGGGGAAACTGATCCTTTCGGTCCCAAGGCTGCTGGGCAGCGTCGCCTGCCCCCGTGGATGAAGCACAGCCTGCATGGCTCATCCAAGTTTGGGCTACCCGAGTCCTCCCACAGCCTACAAGAGCAGCGCCGAGAGCTACCTATATATCAGAAGCGCGACGAGATTTTACAGCACGTGGCGAAACATCAGGTTACCATTCTCGTTGGAGAGACAGGGAGCGGCAAGACCACGCAAATCCCACAGTACCTCGCCGAGGAGGGCTATCACAAGCACGGCCTCATTGCGTGTACACAGCCGCGCCGCGTGGCAGCAGAAACATTAGCGCAGCGCGTTGCGCAGGAGTACGGGTGTCGGCTGGGAGAGGAGGTGGGGTACACAGTCCGCTTCCGGGACATGACGTCCTCGCTCACCATCATCAAGTACATGACGGATGGTATGCTGCTTCGCGAAGCAGTGCACGACAACAGTTTCAAGCGGTACAGCGTTATTATTCTCGACGAGGCCCACGAGCGCTCAATCAATACGGATTTACTTTTCTTCATCGCCCGAGAGGCTCTTCAGCGAAATCCGAATCTGAAGGTGCTCATTACCTCGGCTACCCTGGAGACCATGAAGTTCTGCCGCTACTTCGGCGTGGAGGAAGAGGGACCGTTTATGATTGAGGGAAGAACATTCCCGGTGGAGACGTATTTTCTGCCAGAGCCGACGACGGACTACGTGCGAACAGTGCTGCAAACCGTGATGAAACTGCACCTGGAGGAGCCCCCGGGGGATGTGTTGGTGTTTCTCACTGGGCAAGAGGAGATTGAGCTCGGCGGTGAGCAGCTGTATGCCTGGATGAAGGCGTTGCGTCAGGAGGGGCTACTCCTACCGGAAATGATGGTGCTGCCCCTCACCGCGACGATGCCGCAGGATGTGCAGTCCAAAGTGTTCGAGGAGACCCCTCCCGGCTGCCGCAAGATCGTACTGGCTACCAACGTGGCTGAAACATCTATCACTATCAATAATTTGTACTACGTGGTGGACAGTGGGTTCTGCAAACAGAGCATCTTTGATCCCCGCACCGGGATCGACCAGCTAAAGGTGATCCCCATATCCCAGGCACAGGCAAAGCAACGCTCCGGGCGAGCGGGCCGAATTGGCCCTGGCAAGTGCTACCGCATCTACACCGAGCAGCAGTTTCTGAATGATCTTCCCACGGAAACAGTGCCAGATATTATGCGTGCGAACTTGTTCAGCGTGACGCTACAGCTGAAGACAATGCGGATTGACCTTGGCAGCGTGGACCTCATGGACTGCCCGGACCGTCAGGCGATTGCCACTGCTCTGGAAAAGCTCTGGTACCTCAAGGCGCTAGACGAGGATGGTATCATCACACCGCTAGGGGACCGGATGGCACAGCTCTCGATTGACCCCTCTCAAAGTAAGACGCTCCTCACCGCAGTGGACATGGGATGCTGTAATCCGGTACTGACGATTGTCTCGATGCTCGCCGTGCAGAAGCGCGGTGTCTTCTACCGCCCACGCGATCATCAAGAGGCCGCGGATGCGGCGAAGCGGCAGTTCGAGCAGCCCGAAGGAGATCAACTGACGCTGATGGCAGTCTACAACGCGTGGGTGGACAACGACATGAGGGAGGACTGGTGCCGCGACCATTTTCTCAAGTACCGCATGCTGGTTGAGGCCAGAGACACTCGCGAGCAGCTGTTGCAGCTGCTCCGACGGGAACACCCAACCCTTTCGAACCAGAACGAGCGAGATCTGACTGCCGTGAGAAAGGCGCTCTGTGCGGGCTACTTCTTTAATGCGGCCAGGCGCGTGGACTCCTACGCAAAGTCCTACGAGACCTTCTCCGACCCCCGGGAGGTGTTCCTCCACCCATCCTCCGCGCTGATGGATCATCCCCCTAAATTCATCCTCTACGATGACTTACGGTTGACGCGGAAGGAGTACATGTTGGAGGCCCTGGCCATTGAGCCGCAGTGGCTCGTGGAGCTGGCCCCGGCGTACTACAGCCGGCCGAAGCCCGGGACGCGCTCGAAGACGCTGCGGTTCATTCCTCAGCTCAAGTCCTGGGAAACGGGCAGCTCGTGGCGCATTTCGAACCAGAAGCGGCGAAAGCGCTAGAAGAGAAGAGATTTCTAAAAGAGTCTTTTGGGACAGGTTTAAAACAACAACAACAACAACATGGAGACGCTTACAGAATGTCTGGAGAATTCATTTTTGATATATTGATGTTGCGGTTGAATACAAAATGCAATGCTCTCCTCTTTCTTTTTTTTTTTTTGCTTTTGCCCACTTTTTCATTTGTTGTTGACATCCGTACACTGCTGACCAAGTCTCAATAAATGTGTGTGCGACAGGATTGAGCCGCTAGTTAGAAGTTGATCGACACACTGCCAAGGAGAAAAATAAAAGCGAACAGCAGAAAAGACAAAACAGGGATCTTTCTAGAACCACTACACTGCTGCTTTATTATCTTTTTTATTAGTTGTATATTTTTCCCCGCTCCTTAGACAAAAAATGCTGTATCTTTACCCTACTCCGAAATACCCCAGAACCACTCTGGAGGCGACGATGAAGTCTGTCTACGCCCTTTCCAACGCTACCGCCGCTGTGGCTATGGTGGTTCTCATTACGGAGTACTTTGTTTTTCTGCAAAATTGTATGCCGAAATATTACACGGATCAGGACTTAGTGCTGGCAGATAGTCTGGAGTTCGTTCTGGAGGGTTGTTCCTACACAGGAACCGTTCATCTCATGAACGTCAGGACCACTGTCACGGTGAACCGAGAGGGCATTATCATGGCGCTCATGCAATGTGCACAGTACATCACAGCGCTCTTCTCCTTGCTTTTTGTGACCCTGATCGTTAACGCGATTTCCGCGTCCTTGTACCGTGCCGGTGATCGCCACATTCGGCTCTGCGGTGTTCACATTTCTATCTACCATGCAATGGTGGCGCTGTCGTATTTCATCAATTTTACCACCATTGGGACGACGTTCAGCTACGACACACAACGGAAGTTCTATCTGGCTGCGCTGGATCATTGCGCGGCATCACTGAAGGAGAAGGACGTCAAGGCGTACTATCAGAGCGAGTACACGGGATACACGATCCTCTCTGTGGCAGTCTACTGGCCTATCAGCTCCGCGTGTGCGAACTTGCTCATCTTTTTCATCGGCTTCGTAGTGCGTTGTCTGAACTCCAACCACAAGGCAGACATTCTGCTCTCTCAGGCAGACGTGCCGTGGGAGAAGCGAGGCTTCTCGTGCAGCACCAGCAAGCCGCTCCTTCGCCTGCACACCACACAGCGGAACGCCATCGTGGAGGAGGCGAATGCTGCGATGAAGCAAGGGATGGAGGTGCGCATTGTACGGTCCTACCAGCTCCTCACGGAGAGCGACTACCAGGACTTGGTGCAGGCGATGCAGGAGCAGGTGGACGAGAACCTGCGCGAGGAGCAGTTTGAGCTGCTGCGCCAGAACTTTGGAGAGGACGAGTCGGCGTGGGACCAATCTGGCTTTATGTGGCACGACAACCTGCCGTGGGCTCTGCCTACCCCTCTAGACTCGTCGGGAGATGGCGAAGAAGAAGAGATGTCCCTCTCCAGCGTGGAGTCCTTCGGCGACCGCGACCCGGAAGCCCTGGATGAGGCGCAGTCCTGGTCGCCGAGCGAAGAGCCTCACTTGGATAGAGGCGACGGCTTTGCGGGCTTCGATAACGCCTTTGACGGAGACCAGCCGCCGCGCAGCGAGGCGGAAGGCGACGGCGTACGGCGGCATCGGCGCCACCTTCGTAGAGCGCGTTACGAGAATGATCTGGACCATCCGGAGCCGTTGGATTCCCCGTTGGACCACGACACCGCGCGGGAGCCGCAGCGGATGCGACAGCGGCGGCGGGAGCGAACTTTCGGGGATGGAGAAGCAGATGAGCTGTCGGACTTCGTGTAAATTTCCATTTGCAAAGGAGCTGCCGCAATTTTTCTTTTTTTCTCTCACGCATTGCTTTATTTTTTCGTCCTGTTATGTCGGCTTGCTTATTCTCACATATTTTTTTGCGCTGAAATGTCGTGGGACGAGAACTGTTATACCTCTCCCTTAAAGGTTGTCAAACTGTGGTTGATTAGAAGGAGTGCACGTCATACACGTCAAGATGACGACTTTCTCCATGAGGACTACTACTTTTTTTCCCGTTTTGCTTGGACTTCCCTTTTCTTGAATGCTGGAGTATAATACTCTCTCTGTATTAGTGACTTCAGTTCGGAGGAGTTGTTTCACGGGCTCCTATTCTACGTATCCGTTCACTTTGGAGCTTTCTAGAAGCTACGAGAGAGCGTCTCGGCTCTCCGGAAGTAATCCAATTGGCTCATCCGACCGCTTTTATTCAAAATCGTATTTTTTTTGTTTGGTTCTGGAAAAAATCGGACATGAAAGCAACTCTCATAGAGTGCTTTCCTGATCCGCTAACGCCACTCTGGCCTGTGACGGCGAATCCCGTTTCGTGCGAGGCTCGCCAGATTTATTCCCTCGTAGCCATTGCCTGCTGCGTGCCTGGGGCTCATGTGCTGGTACTACACGATCAGGAGGCCACGAATCACTTACGATCTTGCATGACTCGTGGATTTAAGTACATGGACTACAAGATCGAGGAAAGCACCACCGCCACGCAGATGGCCGATTTTTTTGTCAGCGCGCAGAAGAACACTTCACAAGTCACCCATTCGCCTCGCAATGGAGTGGGGACGGCGGAACACCAGTCGATTGGTGAATTATTCTCCATTCAGGGCTGCGCGGTCGCCTGCGTGCGTGGCGCGCACGTCGCTTCTCCGGAAGTGCTTTCCACGCTGATGGACGCGATGGGCGCTGGGCAGGTCCGGTGTGGGGCGGATGGGATCACACACTGCATTCCCTCCGTGCATGTGCTTCTCTTCTGTCGGGAAAAATCGTATGTGGAGGTGCTGTCCGAGCGTTTCAGGGCGTGTTTTGCTCTATCGATGTTTGTCTCGAGTTTAACGATGGATCGTGCTCCTATTCTGCGCAACAGCAATATTCGGAACTCCACGATAATCAACAAGAAGAACCTCATTGAAGTAGTGGCGTATCCCGAGTCCCTGCACTCTGTTAGTCTCTCCTCCGAGGTGTCCGGGTATCTTCGACATCTGCTCCTCGTCCTGCGTGGGAGCGTGTGCCCAGGAAGCGCTGCTGGAACGTATGCCGTCCGACAGGTCTCCATGCACCGCCGCATTATCCGAGCGGTAGCCGTACTGTTTCAACCCCCACCAGAGGCGCTCGCTGTTCGAGGCCCGCCCGACGTGAGCTTCGCTGGGAGGCGCCAGAGTACGGCGGTGAATGAGCGGTGCAGTTACGCTCGCTCCAACGGCCCGACCGACTTCTCGGATGTGATTGTCTCCCCGGCTGATGTCCTCTGCATGCTGTGCCCCATGGTGTCGCACCTCTTTACCTTGCGCCGCTCACACGTCCGCCTTCTCACGACGCCGCTGTCCCATCTGCGGCGGGACAGCTCGTCTTCACTTCTCACGTCCGCTGCCGGTGGTGCCGCAGGGAATTCTCGCTCTCGTTCTCGCTTTCCGCCAGTGACGGACGTGGAGGAGAATGAGCCGCTGCGGAACCCCCACCCGAACGGCCGCTCGCCGTTCCACTCCCTGTTTGATCCCATCGCAGCACATCACACCAAGGGAAATAAGTTAGCGAGCCAGCCTCCCACGCCCTCCGTACAGGCGGTCCCCATCGGGGCATATCGGGTTCGCGACGGCCTTGTCGACGAGCCGGAAGCTGAAAAAGATACCAACGTGGTGTCCTACATGGAGGTGCGCAATGCCATTCGCTTCGCAGTGATTGCGTACAGTGCACCGTCACCAGGCTGATGAGGAGCAATGAGAAACATCGCACTTCATCGTGATTCGCTATGTGTGCTCCTTATGAATGAGGTTTCGTTGTTTCTCATACTCTAACGTGATTTTCTACGTGATTTGAACAAGCCCTCTTTCCAACCATTCGACCAAAAGATAAAATAGCCTCGTGGTTATCCATTGTCAGTATCTCAATGTGATACATACACTATTATTGTTCCATGAATGAGTGAAGTGTATATTTATTCGTTTCTTTTGTCCCTTTTTTTAAAAACCTTTTTTCTGTTTCTCTTATTTCTTTTTTTGTGCTCCAGGGCGAGAACGTTTAAAAGTTTTCAGCTGTTTGCTTTAGTACCCGGCTGTATACTTCCTTGTTATTTGTTGTTTTTCATTCATGACCCGAAGGATGGCGCTGGAGGGAGGGTGTGGCCGCACCGCTGTGTCCCGCATGAACTCCGTGCGAGGTTATGATCGCACGCGAATTGCTCGAATCACCATGGCGGACTACCTTGCGGAGCTGCAGAGCGAGAAAGAGGCGGGCAATATGAACGGGGGAGAGACGAGGGGGTGCAGCTCACGCTCCGCCCTTCTAACTTCCAGCGACCCGAACACCGTATTTTCCTCCAAGTATCCCGTCTACAACCAGCTCGGACACGAGCTGTGTGTACAGTACCAGATCCACGAGGTGGAGATCGCGAACGAGCTTGAACGCATCAGCAACACCGCCAACGGCCGCCGCTCTGGGGTGCGACTCAGCACTGAGGTGCCGATGGAGAGCTGCAGGCCAACGCTCGTGGAGGCTGACGCTCACGAGGGGATGGATTTTAGGCCGTCCCACGCCGGTCGCTACGGCTCCGTGTACTCCAGTCGTGGCACCACATCGGTCCCGCCATCCCAAATGAGCTCCGCGCGACCATCCGTCTTTTCCATCTACAGAGAGTCCCAGGCACCGAGTGAGAGCCGCGCACGCTATACGGAGCTGAGCGTGCCTCCGCCGGTGGTCCACCCCGAACGCGTTGCCGACGACACCTCGCCACGGAAACGTCGCCGAGACGAGGGGCTGGAGGGGACCAGTGGCATCGGTGCCGCGGAGAACATCACAGAGCGAGCGCTGAGGGTCTGCCGGCGCGAGTCAACGAGTCCCCCTCCCACTCCGTCTGCCCTTCCTCCGCCCACCGTCCCAGCGCCACCAGCCCCGGCTCCCCTGACGTACCCTGCAATGATCACGGGGACGGCGTACGACGCCCGAGCCGGTATTGTGCCGCTCTCTGCGGTGGCAGACAAGGCGGAACAGAACTTTGAGGCGCTCTGTCAGCAACAACTGACGCGAAACGTCTTGACGTTGGCTCACGGCGAGAGCGCGCCAACACTAGAGGCGAACACAATGGTCTCCTTCGGCGGTGAGACGTACCACCTGCTCTACCGAGTGGCCGATACTGATGTGTTCAAGGCCGTCAAGGGGTGCCCGAGTCCCGATGCCGACGCCAAGACGGTGCCGGAGGTGCTGGTGTATCGCTGGCATGGGGGCAGGAGCCGCAGGGAATCCTTTCGAGCCGCGCTAGGACTTCAGGCGTGTGCACCAGGAGCGCTGGTTAGTGGGTTTGAGTACCAGGACGCGGGGTTTACGCTGGTGCACTTACCACTGCCGTACCGGGCAATGCCGCTGCACCTGTTACAGCTGAATGACGAGGGCTTCTGGCCCTGTCTGGAGCTGCTGCTGAAGATGGTGTCCACATTCCTTTCCCGTCGTGTGGTTCATGGTAGTCTGGATGGCCTGTCTCACGTCTGGTTGGGGATGCCGGAGGAAGGTGTGTGGAACGACTACCCTCCCGTGCTGTTCCCCGTTCACTGGGAACGCTGCGCGGATTTCAACATGTTCGCTGATCGCCACGTGGGCCGCACGGTGGCGTTGCAGCTGGATGACGGCGCCTCGGCGCTCGTCGCAGAGGGTGGCACTCCGCTCACCAACTTAGAGCTTCGAAACGGCACCGATCTCCGTACGGCGGTGCATGAGGCGCTGCAGTGGCGCGGAGCTCGAGTGCTGAGTGGAGAAATGTATCGCAGCCTGCAGCAGCTTCTCCTCCGTGCCACCGAGCCGACTCACCCCGCCGCATCTTTGGTGCTTCAGCTGCACAAGCTGATCTGCTCCATTCCCGTTGATGGCGCTGAAGCCCAGGCGGCCTTGAGTCGAGCCCACCGGGACAGCTTGCTGAAGTGGTCCCTCCAATCCGCTTCAGGGTGAGGTGCCAACTCCTCGGCACATCCATCACGGAGGCGTCTAGAGGTGCGCCACAAACAGAGCATGTGAAGAGGAGATATAATGCAAAGTAGTGCAGTGGCTGCTCAGAGTGTTCAGCTATTAGCCCTTTTAGACTGTACTGTATTTTTCACTAGATCCATTCTGTTGTCTGTTAAATTGCTTCAAAAAATTGGTTGTCAGAAAATATTTTGTGCTATTCCAATGTAGGTCATGAGAATTTAAAATGAGAATGTCATTGGAAAACCTTAAAAGGGACCGATGAAACCATAAAAGTCGTAAGTCGTAATTGGCATTCTTAAACAACACATTTCTTTTTGCGCTTCTTACTTCTTCTCTTTATTGTGAATTGATGATGGTTTAGTTACTGTTGAACACTGGTTGTAGTGAGGCGGTGTCACCTAAGCTCAGCTTTATATTTTCTAGATATACTTCCCTTTGTATTGTAGTTGTTTATTTCAAACCGCACGGAAAGCACTCGTTTTATTTCATTGGCATTTTTCTGTACGCACGTGACAATGACGAGTCGCGCCTTTGTGGTGGTGCTTCCCGAGGCGAGCACTCCAGAGTTTCTTCGCTTTGCTCAGGAATTTTTGGAAGAGCGGGAAATCACGATCGAAGAAATGGACACCGTGCCCCGTGAGGAGCTGGTGCGCGGCCGGTGGGTCGAGAGGCAGTATCCCCTCGTGCAGAAGTACGCAATGGCGGACTCTTCCGACTTGAACGACCTGATTCATCGCTCTGACGAGGTGAAGAGCCGCTTTTTCGAAATTTACAACGAGCTGTGGGACACCGTGATCGAAGAGGGCAGATTACTTACCGCCAAGGACGCAATGACCTTCTTCGGCAATCTCTCTCCTGGACAGCTGGAGAGCAAGTGGTGGAGTGCCTTTCAGCCGCAGAACACCATGCAGCAAATATTTAATGCTCCAGTGAAGCTGGTGGCTGGCATATACCTCTCCCGTTTTGGCGAACAGCCGCACTACGTGATAAACGGTTTCTACCCCGCAATGGCAGAGCGGTGGACCCTTGGGCCGAGGCGAGACAGCTGCCACAGCGTATCCTGGATGGCGCTTTCCTGGACAGAGGGCCGGTACTCCATCGAGAGACTGCAAAACGAGATCTTTGGGACCCAGGATCCCGAAGTGGCTCACCCCGGCAGTCTTCGCCACGAGCTTTACTCCCGCTACGACGATTTCAAGATTTACCGACGGCCCTCTGTTGAGCGCTACGGGTTTGAATTAACGGGCAGTCCACTGGAGGCGTTGGCACAACATTGCTTGTGGGCCCGACGTCCGTTGTCCGATATGCCGTATGGGCGGCTGCTGCTACAGGAACGCATGCCCCCCTTTTTCCTGGAGCGAGTGATGAGCAACCCCCTCATTATCTCTGCTGGCACAGTGACGTCCTTCTTCGACGTCACCTCGGGGATGCCCGACTCACAGGCCGTTCGGCGGCTGAGCGAGCTTTACTGGTCCCTTCGAGATGCGGATGAGGAATATCGCAGCGACGTTGAAGCCCTTGGCGAGGAAGCTGCGAAGCGTCGGATCGTGGTCTACGACACTCTTCGCGGGCCGGAGCCCTTGTCTCTCACGGATGGTTGCCAGGAAGAGATAGCTTCCAGACGCAACACGGCGGTGATCTTTGTGAAGCCGCATGCGTATGGAAAGCTGCTCTTCACTGCTATCGAAGAGATGATGGCGCAAGTAATTCCCGGCTTCTCGCTGGATCAAGTGTTGGACGTGGAAGCGCACCTGATCCAGACGCGGAATATCATTAATCGCCACTACGGCATCATTTCCCATTATGCCCTGCAGTGCGACCCCTCTACTATTGACGTTTCCCAGCAGTGCCAACAGAAGTTCGAAGAGATGTTTGGCGTGCGGTGGAAGGATGTCGCCACCAGTGGCCGCGTGTGGAACGCCGAGTCAGCACAGCAGCTGCTCGGCCACATTTCTCCTCGTGCCCTCTACGAGCTGTGGAAGGCGGAGACGGCCAAGGTGAAGATCGCGAGTGGCGCCTACATTTGCCGAATTCCGGTGGAGGGCGGAGGGGCGTACATTATTAACGGTTTCTATCCCTATGTACAGGACATGTTTATAGCTGCTGGTGCCCGCACGCGGTGCTACATCATCTCTTGGCCCGAGTCGGCATTGTCGTGGAAAGAATTCAGAGGCAACGTGATTGGCTGCACGAATCCAGCCATGGCACCAGCCACTAGCTTGCGAGGTATGATCTACCAAAATTGGCAGTCATACGGGCTTTCCGCTGCGCCGGACACGACGTTAAACGCTGTGCATGCTTCTGCTGGCCCGATTGAAGCCATGGTTGAGCGGAACCTGTGGTTCGGTGTACCGTATGAGCTCGATGTACTCACCCAGCAAACCATTCGAGGTGGTCTGAGCCCAGCGACGCTCTACTACTGGGCAGGAAACCCTGTTGTGACAGTAGAGGGCTCCGTGAACACGGCGTTTGATGTCTTGGAGAATCGTAACACTTCAGAGGTGATCACCCTCATGAAAGAAACGGAAGTGGAGTCGAAGATCCGGGCCTCGGAGAGCGCGCTGAACCATGCAGTGGTCTTTCTGCACCCACACAGCACGACACATCGGACGATTGGCATCGTAGCAGACGTGTTGACTCGCGCCGGCATTACCATCACGGCTCGCCACAACGTCTTTGCGCATCAAGCCACCGCTGCGATACTGGACACCGCGTCCATGCGGGATATTGCTCGGTACAGCGCGTTGTCTGCCGATGTGCTCATGGAGAGTGTTTCTGCCTCGGCTCGCAATGTGTTCGAAGAGACGTTTAACGTCTGCTGGGAGGAGAAGCTCGACGTGATCGTCGGTGCGGACGAGGCGCTGGAGGTGCTGAGCATCTCTCCCTTCGAGTTGATGAAGCGCTTCTCTGAGGCTGGACCCGTCAAGATTGATCGGCACGTTCACGCCGCGTTTCTCCGAAAGGATCACCTGTACGTGGTGAACGGCTTCTATCCCTTTCTTAATGAGACGTACACTACCCCTGGCAGCTACATGCATGTGTTGGAAGTGGCTTGGAAAGAGTCAGACTGGACGTGGGAGCACTTTAATAATGTGGTGATTGGTGATCGCGATGTTTCGAAGGCAGTGCCTGGGACTCTTCAGCGAATTATCTCAGAGAACTGGAAAGACTTTGGCCTCGAGCGCCGCTCCGTCTACCGGGCACAATGCAACGTCTCCGCCTCGCAGGGTCCGCTCGAGGCTGTGATGGATCGCTTGCGGTGGTTCGTACCCGCGGCGGATCGCCTCCGAAAACTACTGGAGGATCCTTTTATCCAGCATATCCTTCTGGAGAATGTACCGCTGGAGCAAATCAAGTACCTTATCGAGGGGTACCAAAATTTGTCCCGCCCAGAGGCCCTGCAGGAGGAGCGCTCGCTACTCCAGAAGCTCTCCATTGGACAGCAGACGAGCACTGCTGTGAAGCGCATTCAGAAGTATTCTCTCGCGCTGCGGGACGCACTGCGCCGCGAGTACGGCTTTGTTTATATTCATCCGTCTGCTGCCACGGACCGCGTGCAAACCGAGTTCGTCGCTTTTTTGAAGGCGCGTCACATTCGCATTCTGGCGGAGGGTCGCGTTGGCGTCGAGGAGGCCTCCGAGCGCGACCTTCTTAGCCCACCAACAGACAGTTTGTACCGCAACGCGATGCGGCGGCACGCGACAGAGGTTCCCATTACTCCGCAGGAGAAGGCCAACTTTAAGGCGTGCTTCAGCCTCGAATGGGACACCGCCGTTCAGCTTTCCTTAGTGCTCAACAGCGCTCAGCATGTGTCACGTGTGGGGGCTGCTGCGGCGGTTCAGCAGTGGGAAACCGCGGCAAGGAAGCTGTGCGTGTCTCCCTCTCTCTACGTCGCGTACATTGAGAGTGAAGGCTTGTATGTCATGAACGGTTTCTACTCCTTCTACCGGTCCCGGCTGTACACCGGCCATCGTGTGGTATGGTACGCTATCGCGTGGGAGGCGGAAATGCTGACGTACGACACCTTCGCGGAGGAGGTGATGGGGGGCCAGGATCCGAAAACCGCTGCTCCAGGGTCGTTTCGCCGTGAACTGTACCTTTGTTGGAAGGATTGGGGACTTCAAATGCCGCCAGATGCAATGGAAAATGGCGTCTATGCGTGTCGCACTCCGCTGGAGGCGCTCTCGGAGCGGTGCCGTTGGCTAGACAAACTGCCGGAAGAAGATACTTACGGCCGCTACTTGGTGCAGAGCGGTGTTCACGTGAAATTCCTACAGGAGTCGATCTTGAACCCACTGGTGCACCTCAAGGGGGACGCCATCCACCACATTACGGAGATGTTCGATTTGATGCCAAAGAACAGCAGCGGCGTGTGCGATACTCTTGTGGCGCTGTCGAATGGCTACGAGCTTACTTTTCTGCCCAACGACACCATTATCAGTCAACAGAGGCCCGACGCGATCCAGGCGATGGACGACGATGGCCTTTGGGAGGAACCGGAAGGGTGCACCGAGGAAGAGCGCAAGGAGTATCTGGCAGACAAGGAGGTGACGCTCGTGCTTCGGCGCGGTACCTCTACTGCGTACCACTTCAGTGCACCGCTGGAAGAGCCGGTGCCACTGGCCGCGCAGCAGTGGTGGCTCGCGGGGAAGCCGTCCAAGAAGCAGCGCATTCCTCAGAGCTGCAAGAGTGCACTGTTTAAGAGCTTCGCCATTCTGAGCTTCTCTCCCGCGTTCATGGCGGTGGTCGGAGATGGCATGTCCGCTACGATGACACTACTGAGGGATTTGTTACAGGCTCATAGCGTCTCTGTCCTTGTCGAGCGTGACGTTCCAGGACTGGAAGCGGATTCACGAAACGTCTTCGATCATCAGTTTGAGCGATTGCTCCGTTATTCCATCAAGCAGCCTGGTAGCACCTCCGTGACGACGGATATGTGTGCCAAGTTTGAAGAGGCCACAGGGGTTGCTGTGGATCCGAATCAGATACGAAACGCGCTGGAGCTCTGCTCAGAGTTTAATCTGACCCCTCGGAAGTTAGAGCGTGTGTGGGAGATGTGCGTTCACCACACACGCCTTGCTACAGATTTGTTTGTCGCAAAGGTCCCTTCGGAGGACATCTTCCTGATCAACGGCTTTGCGCTGCAATTTCGTGAGACGTTTGTGCAGCGAGATCAACCCAAGCGTTTTCTGCTCGTGTCGTGGGATAGTCAGATGCTGTCTTACAGGAAATTTATGGACGAGGTGATTGGAGATCGCTACATCGCGGAGGCCAAGGCGACCAGCTTTCACGGCGTTCTTCGAGATAGCTGGGCGAAGATGGGTTTGGCGCGAGGACCCCATAGCTTCATGGGCGTCATATCCGCGTCAGAGAGCGCGCTCCACGCGAGTCGACACCGCCAGGCATGGCTCGGTACGGGGCTGCGGACCGACCCCCTTGGCAGAGAGGCGTTGAGCACCGGGGTCGTCTCCCCCCTGGTGCTGCGCCAGGCACTTCGGAATCCGCCTACCGAGCCGGATGGCGTGCCGCTGTTGGATACGCTCGAAGGTGTGGACTGCGCGCAGACGCTGGAGAAACTCAAGGAGCTTGAGAGGCAGTATCGCAGTCAGCCCGTGCGGAACACCGCCTTTGTGCTGATCAAGCCTCATGCGCTGTGCAAGCGCTTTGCCAAGCGTGTGGAACACGTCTTCGCGAAGAACAACGTCCGAATCGAGGAGCAAGGGGATATCGCCGGAGTGGCTGTACACGATCGCGGTCTCGTTCGGTACCTCTACCCTGCTGCTGCAGGATACGCTGTCCGAAACCCTACCAGCTTCATTCTCACAGAGGAGGAGCAGCGCCGCATCTACGACGCACTGAATATCACGTGGGAAGAGTTTGTGCTGAGTGACATGCTCCTCAACTGCTACAAGGCCTTGGAAGTGCTAGGGGGTATCACCCCTCAGCAGCTCTACGTGATGTGGAAGTCGGCCCGCCATCGTGTGCTGGTGCGTCCTGATCTGGAGATCACAGAGCTGGAGGATCAGCACATTTTTGTTGTGAACGCGTTCTTCCCCGCTCTGAAGCAAAGCTTTGAGACTCCTAGTGCACTGCTGCACTGGTATGTTATTTCGTGGACAGAGAAGGATTTGAGCTGGGCGACGTTTAACAAGGTGGTCACCGGCGCTCGGCAGCCATCCCGGGCAGACAAGGAGAGTATTCGTGGCCACTTGTTTCGCCACTGGCGTGAGTACGGGCTTCACACCATTCCAGATCGAATCCAGAATGGGATCCACATCAGTGAGGGCCCACTGCAGGGCCTTGGGGAGCGCCTTACGTTCCTGGAGCGACCCATCGCGGAAGATCCTCTAGGCGAGGTGCTGGATCGCAGGAAGATTCATCCTGGTCTTCTAGAAAGCTGGCTCGATAATCCGGATGTCCAAGTGCATCAAGTTACTGCAGGTGTCTTTGAACACGTGACGAACTACGACACTTCGAGGCTTATCCGCACACTGGAGTTTCTGTCCGACGATATCAGGGCGCGGGAGGCGTGTAGGGAACGAGGCATCGAGTACGAGACGGCTTCCATGGCTCCGGAGGAGAGCACCTTGTCGGAAAGTGTCGCTCCTGAGGAGGAGATGAGCGTAGAGGAGGACGTAGAGACCATGAACCTGTCGTGGCGTTCGGATCTACCGTGGACGGAGGAGCCGATTGTGTACCGGAACACCGCGTGCCTCATTCTGAAGCCGCATGTCACGAAACAGCCAGGTGTTCGCCAGCTGCTGCTGGACACACTCAAGCGCAACAAGGTGCGTGTCATCAACGAAGTGGAGCGTGAGAGCTCCTTCAAGTTAGTCGATCGCCTCTGCTTTACAGACGCCTTCTTCGCGTTGCGGTCGAATACGGAGGAAGTGCTGGCCAACGGAGAAGACGTCACTCACGCCGCCAAACGAGCGTTCTGCGACCGCTTTGGTGAAGCGTGGGAGGATGTCATTCAATCCGACCCTTGTCGACTCTTGAGCGCCAAGGATGCTATGCATCACCTGAGACTCTCTGCTCACGAGCTGTACGTGAAGAGCACTGTCCCTGGGCAACCGTCCATGTCGTTAAGCGGCTGCATCAAGGTAGTTCAGCTCAAGAGCTCGTCGTACAGCCCATCCCCTGTGTATATCGTCAACCCTTTCTACCCGTACTTGCGTCAGCGCATGGAGACTGCCGACACGAGCAACATTTTAGACATCTTTGTGGTTTCCTTTGATGCTCGGGAGCTCAGCTGGAGCCATTTCCGAACCGATGTCGTTGGAGACGACAACCCAGCGGAGGCGATGGAGGGGTCCTTCCGGGCAGAACTGCTCAGCCGATGGGCGGAGCTCGGCCTGGCCAGCAAACCCGACGTGATAGACAACGGCGTGCTGGATAGCCCAGGACCCCTCCACGCGTTTGCGCACCGGCTGCTTCTCTTTGGGACCTCGGATCTCATCCCGGACCCGCTGGTGCGCTCCATGTGCGTCGCGGACGCCGACCCTCTCCTGCTGGTGGACTGGTCCGAGAACCCGCTGGTGGCGTACACTAGCTCGTACACCCATGGGGAGGAGAAACTTGATTTGAAGCCGAAGGTGTGCCGCATATTTGATTTGTTGCACGAGATCGACACCCGAGATCTCTCCGAGTTAATTCGCACTGCGGAGTCCCACGTCACGGTACTCAGCCGACCAAAGGATCTGCGCTTGGAGGAACAGCGCAGCATCGCGTTCCGCCCACCGAACGTGCCGCTCAGCAGCCGCCGCATACCCCAGCCCCCCACGACAGCGGCCAGTGACGAGCAGCCGAGCGCGGAGGTGGAGGAAGCGTCGGAGACAGTGTGCCAGTCCGCCGCCGCCGAAACCACAGCCGGCGGCAGCGCAGCTCCTGCGACGTCGCGGCCTCGCGTCCGCCGGCGTCTGAACTCGGCCCTCGTGCAGGACGCCATCATCAATGCCCGGACGGCAGACGAGGTGAAGGACTTGTGGGATTACTACCGGGACAAGTCGTCGTGCCCCGATAAGGCCGAGCGCAGCCACTTGGCTGGCTTTGGAAAGCTCGTAGAGGTTCCGCAAACCATTGATTTCGAGCTGTTCCAGAAGGATTTCCACCGCCTCGAGATGTTCGGTGCACCATTGTATGGTAAGGGAACGGAGCTGACCAAATTGTTCAGAGTTCTGGAGAAGGATGGGCAGATGAACTACAACCAGTTCGCTCGAGCGTTAGCCTTGTATCAAACCATCTAGTTGTGAACGAAGAAAATATATATATTTAAACAGAGAGAGAGCGGAGGCCTCCTTAAAGAACGCTTTTTTTCTTTTTCTTTGATCACCAGTGCTTTATAAAACCCTGTACAGTTCTGCACCTGACACTTTTTTAAAAGTAGTTCTATTTTACTTTATTTTATTCAATGGATTCTTTATTTGACTGAAGGAACCAATAGGACCCCCTTCGTTCCGGCTTCGTAGCACATATAGTATTTTTTTTCCTATTAGTTTGTTGGTGATGACACTTCCGACAAACCCGTGTAAATGTAAATATTACCTTCTCCGGATCGATCTTGCGCCAGCCCATACTCATGCCGAAGAGCCGGAGCAACAACAACAAAAAGAACAATCCATCCATAAGTGAAGAAAAATAATAATAATAATAACGGAACAATAATGCGAAGGCAAAAGTTAGGTTGGCGGTGACTGGATTCGTGTCATGTACATAGTAGAGAAGATGACCCTTCTATCTTGTATTCTGCTTTTGAAAAAGTGTATTGCATTATTTTTGTTCATTAACGACTGGTGGAAGAGGAACCTATCGGGGGCGTTTTGCTTCGTATTGGCCCTTTTTTTTCTTCATTCTTTCCCACCCCGGTTTTTACTGCGCTGCAGTGGGATTCCGCTGTACTCCTGTTCCTACACGTTAGAAAAAAAAATCAGTTTAAATAACAATAAGCAAAAGTACAGGGCCATTGCAAACTGTTGTGAGCCGTAAACATTCGAGTGCGTGTTTCCCACCTCTTTTTCTCGATCTCTTCACATATTTACTGAATTCTTGCCCCCCCCCCTACTCTTCCAAGTTTTATGAGTTAGTTGTATTCTCTGAATGTATGCCTCGCACTTTACGAAGGACGCTGAACTTGTAGTGCTCATATTCTTACACGCCTTCTGTGCGGATGAACCGGCGTCTCTGCCCTCCACTCCAGCGACGAGAAGGAAGCGCTGCCGGACTACTTTCAATGGCTTAGAAAGGGACTTGCACGGAACACCACGCTGGACCTCGAACGCTCTCCTGCCTATCACTCAAGGGTTCGTCTTACTGCAGCGGCTTTCACGGCACGAGAGGGAGCACATTTGCTGCACGGAGCGTAGTCTCTACTATCGCGATCCTGGACTGTTTGGGAGCCAAGAAGGCGTTCGGAAAGCCATTCGCCGAGTATGTGCGTGGCTGCAGGCCGCAGCGGTGACTCGACAGGGACATGCCGCAGCGCCGTCACACGAAAGTGCTTTCACAACTTCGCCTGGGGGCTCAGCACTACGCCTGCCTGTCGTGGAGACGAGCTCACTTAACCTCTACAGCCGCGAATCCATCGGCGTCATAGCGAACGGCAAGAGTGTGCTGGTGGGTTACTTGGAGTTCCGGCTTTGCGCGGAATCTCGTGAAAAGGTGTTCTCCGCCATGTCGCACGGGCTGCAGGGGTGGGCGGTGACGAGTGATGTGGTGTCCCGTGTGGTGGGCTTCCGCGGGCTGTACTCCCCTCGCACACTGGGGGCCCCGTGCCGCAGCCTTCCGCTGTTCGGCGGTGCTCCATCGGCACACGTCATGGTGGTGCTGGAGAAGGAGTGCGTGCTGCGGACGTTGCTGACAGTGGAGAGGGCCCTCGAGCCCTTCCGTGCGACACTTGCCCCTGTACACTTCATCTTCCTGTGCACCAAGGGATACCCGTGTGTCGCCTCTCGACTCTTCCTCCGCCGTCTGCACACGGATTGGCCTTCTCTTCCGCTGGTGGCACTCACCGACGGGGACCCGCACGGGATCGCCATAGCCTTGACGGTAATGGGGCTTATGGGCACCGCGACAGGGACCCGGGCCACTGCCTGTCTACCGCTTCACTGGCTGGGGGTGCGTCCCTCCGAAATGCCGAGGGAGTCGCTTCGCCTCCTCACTCGGGCCGACAACGCTTTGCTTCAGCGGCTGCAGCGGCTCCTCCGCACCGCCATCGCTTCACCTACGCTTCTTGCAGAAGGGGTCCACCATGACCTTTCACGCCGCCTGGTCTATCTGCAAAAAGAAGCCGTTTGGATGGAGAAAACCCAGCTCAAGTGTGAGATGGAGGCGCTTCCTTCCCAAACTTCCCACCTGAAGTATCTCTGCGATAAGCTGTATCACAATAGTTAAAACACCAGAAACCATCAACACCGTCCACAACTCCCTTACATCTCCCTATACTTTTCTGCAAGGTCAAGCTCCTACCCTCTCAATATTATTCATTTCACCCTGCTCCGCAAAAAACAACAACAACCACACCAAAAACGACAAACAATCGCACCACAAAAGCATTTCTTTAGGTTCACAGGCTTTAACA